>JAJIYU010015385.1:0-12705 GCA_030144865.1 Tinospora cordifolia
ACTAAGTGTTAAACTTTAGAGATTTTGACCTAATTGGCTCAATTTTGACCTAATTGGCCCAATTTTGACTTAATTTGGCCCAATTTGACCCAAATTGACCAAGGGTACCAAAATTGATTATGTTGACCATTTTGACCAGTTGACCAGGTTTGACCGATTGACCAAATTGATTAAATCAAATTTGGGTCAATCGAAATCGATTAGGGACAGTGGAACAAGGAATTAAGCCACATTTTAAAGATAACTGGAATTGAGTTTAAATAATGTAGATTAGAGTGCACATTGTGGGATTGGACAGAGTGTTAATGGGACATCGGTGCGCGGGATTCAAGGTAAGTAGTTTGACTCAAGTGTTTACCATAACTTGTAATCCTTGCATAAAACATATGTGAAATGACATGCTTTAAATGGTGTCATGTGAATGAGATAAATCAAATTGGATTTGAAATATTAGATGTATATGGGTAATGTGATCATAGGCTCGAGGACTGATCGCAAGGTTAAGGTACACAATGTAATTAAGATTAGACTCGAGTTCCAAGCACGAGATTAGGGCATATGATTAATGCGACTAGCTTCGAACTTGTTCTAGTGACGAATCTCAAGGACCAAGCGCAAGGTTAGGGTATCTGAGGAATACGCCTAGCTTACGACTGGCTTAAGTGGTTAGTACGACTGACTTACAACCCGCTTGAGCAATGACTAGATGGTTGGGTTTGTTAACTTGAGACCCTGACCTAAATATAGTTTTAACTAGCATGTATTTGAGATGTTCTTTTATAACTGTTGCATTGTTTATAACTGCTTTTATACCATGTCATGCATCCAAACACTATATCATTTTACTGTTCATACATACATGCATTGTTTTAGAATATTGGTTATGGGTAACATGTTGGCGCATCACTGAGCCACATTGACTTTTAGGCTCACTACTCTACTAACATTTCAAATTCTTTGATGGATGATAGAGGGAAAGGTGTAGTGACTATCTAGTCCTCTGACAACTCTCTTTTCCTTTTCTGGTCTTTTGTTGAGGTTGGTTATTTTTGTGTATGTATATATGGTCCACTGTGTATTGTTAAACAAGACAATATGTAATACAATGATTACTCTTCATAATGTTTGTTTACTTTCGCACTTAAATCTTTAAATTATTCTGATATCACTCGTTGTAGAAATTGGAGAGGCTGAAAAGTGGTTGGACAAACTTGACATGATGAGTGAGTTCGTCTAGTCATTGTATCGGTCAGGCCGCCCTTCGACCTAGGGAAGGGGTCTTAACAATTCTATTGATTGAAAGTCGAAGATATACCAATATTATATTGATTCTTGTTTGTTCTTCTTTGTTAAAAAAAAAAAAATAGACACGAACTGAAATTTTTAGCTGTCTAGAATCCATAATTATTTCTTATTTGGATGATCGAGTTTTGATTCGTTTTACATTTGATCTTGTAATTTTTTGTCGAAGTTGTGGTGATTATCTTTTGCTAGATGATAGTGCGATTCTTGCCTAAATAATGGTAATTTTTTTTATTGAAGATTTAACACACGAAGAGGACTGGTAGTTTTGCTATTAAGTTTCTGATTTAAGTATAAAAATGATGATATTTCTGTAATTATTTATATTTTTTTATATAAAAATGTATTTTTCTAAAAATATTCTTATAAAAAATTATCAAATTTTAAAATCTTTCTTTTTTATCATATTCTAATAAATATTCATAAAAGCACTAGCATTCTCTTTTTACGGCACAAAATCTAATTGAATCTCATTTCACAGTCACGATTGAAAATATCACCAAAGGCTCTACAAACGTCGTGATCCCCATTTCACCACCTTCATGATCCCGATCCAGGTCAAGAATATCAAGTTCCCAATCCATGAACCTTCATGTTTCTCCACCTCGTTTAACTGATACAAATCAGCTTTTTTCATAGCTATGATCACATAGGGCGAATGAATGAAAGAGGACAATGAATTTGGAAATCGCAAGATCCCTATCATGATGCATTCTCCATGAAAGTTACAGATACTACGAATTTCATCCTTACTAGATACTCTGCAATTCCAACAATGATGCTGATGAAAAGACAAAAAAAAAAAAAAAAAAAAGGCAAAAGAGAATTGAATATAGGAAAAGAAGAAGACAACAAATGAGAAAACGACAAAGAAGAGGAAAGAAGGGAATCTTGTCAATTAATACCTAAAACCGGTTCGAGCATTCTTGAATGGCCCACGGCCCAACCAAAAACTCCTCGGACAACAATGACAACAAATTACATGACATCTTCAATGACATAATTTATTAAATCATTTACATCATCAATTTTATTATTTACATTATTTACTAACTAAATTTTTATTCATTAAATTTTCACTCACAATGTTATACATTTATTAGACTATACTATATGGATCTCACAATCACATCAATTTATTAAATACACTAATTATAATATTTTATTTATAAAATACATATTTTTTCAAAATAACTATTATTTACATTTAAATTAAAAAGATAATAATTATTTTAATTTATATAAAAAATTAAATTTTTTATAATTATTTATATAAAATATTATTTTTTTAATAAATAATTTTAAATGTTACTAATCGGTATTTTACAACATTTTATTTATAAAATATATTTTTAAATGAATAACTATTGTTTACATTTAAATTAAAAATATAAATAATTATTTTAATTTATATAAAAAATTATATTTTTTATAATTAATTATTTAAAATATTAATAATCGTTATTTCAAAAATTTATTGAAAATATATTTGTTAAGTTTTTTTAAAACTATTTATTTAATTTAAAAAAATTATATACATTATTTATTTTTAATAATAATGATTTATTTATATTTAAAATTAAAATTTATTAAAATTTTGAAAATATGTGTGTGTATATATATATATTTAAAAAATATATCTACTATTTAACTTAAAATAATTTTTTATTTTTATTTTATAAATTAAATATATTTTATTTTTTTAATTGAGATATTGATTGTAAAATTATTTATTAATTTTTATTATTTAAAATAGTTTAAAAAATTATTTATATAAATTAATTATTTGATATATAGGGGCGCTCCAGCCTGCAGCGCCCCTTTATTGAAAAAAAAAATTACTCACCAAGCGCTTGGCAAAAATCGAGCGCTTGGTGAGTAATGGGCGTCTGACGCCAAGCAGGGATATTGAGCGCCAGCTAAGCGCTCAATATCCCTGCATTAGAGATACCCTCATGCTAGTAATGAGAACTCCAGTCCAGTCTTGTCCTAGCCTGTAGCGCCCCTTTATTGAAAAAAAAAAATTACTCACCAAGCGCTTGGCAAAAATTGAGCGCTTGGTGAGTAATGGGCGTCTAACGCCAAGCAGGGATATTGAGCGCCAGCTAAGCGCTCAATATCCCTGCATTAGAGATACCCTCATGCTGGTAATGAGAACTCCAGTCCAGTCTTGTCCTCTTTTACTTATTTTAACTTATAAAAATAAAAAATAAATATTACGTATCATTGTTTACAAAACATTTTATTGTTATATTAAGTTTTCACCAGTTATATATTTTATATATATATAATATTTTCATAATATTTGCTATTTTCTGTTTAAAAATATATTTTGTTGCCAAAGTAAAAATAGTTTAACCCGCAAGGCAACGCTTGAAACACTAGAAGTTCAAAGCCCACAAACAACCATCCAGAAGGAATCTAAACCTTACGTGTAGATTATAGAAGAACCGCACAACAGGATCTATAGCAAACAGGATCTACATGTGGACAACTTCAAAACATATTTTAGCATGTATTATACAGTGCGCCACTTCTTATTTCCTAAGATGACACACCAAGCTATGTGGATAGTGAGACAAAAGTTGTCTTACAATAAAGCTAAAGTACTGCAAATATGCTAGATTAATGAACAATTTGTTTACAGAACATGTGAGCTACTAAACACAAGAATTCCTCAAAGCTCCTTCTATGATCGTCTCTATCTTGCACATACATGCTCGAAAATCATAAAAACTCTTAATAACAAGGCTATATGAATAGCCAAACAAAGTAGCAGTATTAGAATGAATACATGACACCAATAAACAACTAAGTAGATTGCCACAAAAATGATGAGCACCTTGAACTTTCATTTCTTCCATAAATGACTATTTAATTCCCAGATGTGGCATTTTGAAACTCAGAAAGTGTTAAGTTGAAACGCAATTACCAAAGTCCTTGAAAACTGCAATCTGCTGCAAATTCCTGGCTTCATCAAAGATCACACAAATGCTTGACGGGATCAATACTATATAGCTAAATTACCCATATGCATAATGGTATTGGTTTGCTACACCACAACATCACGACTCCTACTTGATGGATACTCCAGATTTTCCAAAAGGGGGAAATTTGGATGTTAATCACTTTGTTTTCAGGTAAGCAAAAGTTGATCCTCTCTCCATCACAATAAATGCCCACTTGATTTCACTGAATAAATTGCCATTTATCATGTTTCTTCCATGAAAAACTATTTAATTCTTGCTGATGGTAGTTGGGAGCTCAAGGCTAGTTTCTGAAAGATCTCCCCCCTGTGCCGAAAATTCCTGAACTCATCAAAGCTCGCACATCCTGGGCTAAGTAAGATGGCATCCCCTACATTCATGACAAAATATGTGATAAGCATGAGACTCTAATTCATGTATATAATGCAAAAAGAAGACCCAAAAAAATTAAAATAAAAATTCATTGCCTAGTTACAAAGAATGTACATATAATAGCCCTTTTAAGTCATTAAACAAACTAGTTTGGCTCAGTAATTTAATATAAAATGCAGGGCTTGAAAATTAGAATTGCTAATCTCACGCCCCCAAACCCACCCTTCTCGAAGAAGACATCACACAGCAAAATCCATAAGTGAACTTGCAAAGGAGCCATGGAAAGCTTCAACTACCCAAACCCCTCCACTCTTTTCTCAAATAAAATTGGAGCCAGAGAAACACGAGAGTGAGAGAAAGAGAGAGAGAGAGAGAGAGAGAGAGAGAGAGAGAGAGAGAGAGAGAGAGGAGAGTGCCTTAACATCGCAGGATTGACTAAAGGGTACAATAACGTCAGTAGGTGCAGCATTCTTGGTCATGGGCAAGTTCTCTCCTTCAACTTGACAGTGAGAGATCTCCTTACCTTAGATTTGTACAACAGGGACTGATGTTTACATATGCATTATGTTTAAATTACCAGTTTAACTCTATGTACTTAGAAAAGAAGACTAAATTACCACAAATCCTGCAATTATCAAAAAGCAAACAAAATGAAAATCAAAATTCCATTTAACATGCCTTAAGAAAATAACCGAATAACAGGTTGTTTTCAATTGCAAATATTTTCTCAGCAACAATTTTCCCACCCAAAACTTCTCACCTATATAAATCTATATATGTGTGTGTGTATTGTTGAGAAGATTTCTATACCACTGACTTGATTCTCTTTGGTGAAAATACTTTTTCTCTTTTCTTTACGTCAAATAAGTAGTCAAAAATACTGTCTAGTAAACAATCTTCGCAGTTAAGAAATTATATCTTGAGAAAATTATAGCATCTCAAGAACATATTCGCAGTTATAAACATGCCTTAGCAAATAAAGCAAGGATCATTACAAACAAAAGAATGGAACTATTTTACCTAGACCAGAGAGGACAGCAGTTGAATGTGGGTACAAATCCAGAGTTGAACTTGTTTGTTCACAATGAAGGATGAGGAAACTCAACAAAGACTATGTCAACTAAATCTGGATCTTAGTAGAATTTTTTTTTTTTTTTTTTTTTTAATTTCAGTGGTTTCTTGGATAGTTTTGCTCATTGCCTCTATAGATCCTTCCTCTCCATTTTCTTCAAACTTTCTCTTCCGTTTCTTTATTTCTTCTCACATATACAAATGTCACTTATTTATTAGTCATTTTCTTCTTTCTCTTCTTTCTTTGGAGAATCCGCATAGGAGTGCCTAAGAATTTGAATTCCAAACACAAGATCCATGCTCATTTTGGTGTCACATTGTTTTGATTAGGACTGAAATGGGGTTAAACAAATGGGGCTAGACCCAAAATGCTACACAACTCAACTTTGTCAAGTACGGAAAAAGTTCATTAACCTATGACCGAAATTAAATGGGCTTAACCTGACCAACCTGACAGTCGAACGAGTTATGGGTTGCCCAACCCCCAAAAGAATAATAAAGAAACAAGATTAATAAAACATGATTAAAAATAATAAAAAAATAAAATAACAATATTAAATAAAATAACTTAACCAAAAATAATAAAACCAAAATCACATAATTACACAAGACATAATATGCCTCAAGACTTCAAAATTAGACAAAACAAAACTGTATAAATATTAAACATCATATATTAGAATTTACGTTTGCTTTCCATGACAAATGCCCCAAGGGATTTACATAGAGTAGGAGAACCCGTACCCATTTTCTAGGTGAATGAAAAAGATGGGGAAGGGAAACAGAGCAGGGAGGGGGAAAGGCCATCATCCCCATTCACAACTCTTCTTCTATTTTCTCTATTGTTTTCTTCCCTCCTCTACTGTTACCTCTCTTACAAATTTTCTTAACGTTTAAATGACAAAACTATATCTTAAATGACAAACTAATATCTTTATATATATATATAAAGATTGCTTAGATGAGATTAATCGGGTGGATTTGCTAATATCAATCAATGGGATTGCGTATCAATCAATGATAGTGAATAAATATGTGGGACTGAGAATGAAGAATTTTTTTAAGTTAGTATATTTTGAGGAATATTCAGTTGTTGTGTATAGTTTATACAAAGCTTTTAAAAAATATAGGGTCTATAAATCTATTTATGTGAACTCACATTGAGAACATGGTAAGAATGATTTGCCCTCTCTTATTGCTTGAAGTAGGCCATAGAACCAACCACATAACATCAAAGTCTCGTTTTTAATCTTAGTTTTACAACATAACATCAAAGCATCAGATTTGAAGAATTGGGAAATTCTTTTTGGCATGCATTGCCAAATTTGTTTTAGATGGACTTCAATGTTGAAATGGCTATTGTTCACCATTGCTAGAATCACAATCAGATCTACTTTCTATGGTTGCTACCACCATTGAAATTGTAACTGTCATTGCAGTTATTTCCCAATTTTATTGTTCATCGTCGCTACTTCCACCATCCTTGCAACCCCATCTTTCACCTTCTTCTGCCATTGAAGGAACTCTCTCATCTTGTCACCTCCGTTGGTTTTTTTTTCTCTCTCTTCATCTTCTCCATCTCTAAAACAAATCTTGGAAAGAAAAGATAAGAAAAAGAAGAATAAATTTTATCTCCGCCTTAATTGTCAAAGAGAAGTTTGTTTGGCCTTCATCATTGTTCTTGAAGAATCTAAGTAAGCATCAATTGCTTCCATTGTTTCATAAGCCAAAAGAAGGATATCCAGTGCACAATCGGTGACGAAACATGGTGTCCAAGCTGAATATTTAGTCAGATTCAATTTGGACCTATTCAAGGGATTGAGATGACACTCTTGAATACACCCTAAGGAACCAATTCCTTGGCCCATTCAGGTAAGATTTCCATTTATACTAAAGTCTCAAATATATCATTTGCCGACTCTTGGTTTACAGATTCTGGAGCTACTGACCACATGACCAACTCTTCTCGTATATTCCACACCTATATCTCATGTCCAAATAGTCAAAAAATAACCATGATTGTTGGCTTAGTAACCATCGTTGCAGGCATAGAACACATTCACCTTGGCCCAACACTTACACTTAGAAATGTACTTCATGTACTAAAGCTCTCATTAATCTTGCCTCCACACAAAAGCTTACCCATGATACAAGTTGTCATATGATTTTTTACCCTACTCACTTCGCATTTTCAGATCAAGATTTGAGAGAGATGATTGGACATGCCAAAGAAAAAATGGATTGTATAAATTTTAGTTTTCTATGAACAAGACCTCCTCCTCAACCCTTTCCAAACAACACCTTTTCAATAATGATTGAATCTAGCTTTATCATTGTTAACTTGCACATCCTTCTTCTTGAACCCTTAATGCAATGTTTCATTCTTTGTTTAAGATGTTGCATATCAAGTTTTTCCATAGAATGTAAATGACGTGGTCAAACACAAATGTCTCATTTTCCTATTAGCAATGAAAGAAATTCTAATCCTTTTGATTGTATCCATAGAGATAATTGGGGGTCCAGCTCCCATTCCTCATATTTTGGCAGGCATGTTGGTCTATGTCTTTTGTTAATGATTGTATGAGAGTCTCTTTAATATTCATCTCAAACAAAATCTGATGTGAACATTTTTCTTCCGAATGAAATAGCAATGTACAAAATCAATTTAGAACCAAAATCAAAAAGTTTTGTTCCTACATTGCCAAAGATTAATTTAATTAAGTCCTGTCCTCAAACTTTTCAAAAGGAACAAATTATTCATAAAGCATTTGATGTCCCCAACTGCACAACAAAATGGTGTTGCTAAACAAAATAAAAATAAAAAAATAAAAAAAAGGCCACCTTCTAGACACAACTTGAGCTTTCTTGTTTCAAAACAATGTATTTAAGTCCTATTGGGCAAAGTCATCCTAACTGCCACACACCTCATCAGTTTACTACTATCTCAGGTTCGTTACTTTCAAGTTTAATGGAATTGTTATCAAGATTTTATCCTGACCTGAAAAATCAAACAATCTTGTCCCTATAGTCTTTGGGTGTGTCTCCTTTTTCCACATTCACAATCTAAAGAGAGGAAAGTTAGATTGAAGAGCTCTAAAGTGTGTTCTTGTAAGGTATTCCTCAAGTCAAATAGGGTACATAATTTTGAGCTTAGTAACAAAATTATTTAATTGAATGAAATATTTAGCAGTAACGATTTACAAAGGTCTAACGTACATAAAAAATTCATGCAAAACACAAATCGTGCGCTGGATTCGCTGGATTTGCTTGGATCCTATGTAAAATTCTCTAGATTATATCCATTTGAGGCTTTAATGATCTGTCCGAGCATGCAAGATAACTTAGTTTTGTTCTTTTGTGTATAATTTGTATTGGAGAAATATTAAAATTGATTGACATCACAAAGAAAATTGCATACTTGATATATAGCAAGCAAAGGATGATCAGATGTGACATTTGTAATTTCAGATTATCCATATAACCTTTTGAAAATGATAAGCAACTTCCAATCCAAAGCAACTTAAAAGAAATCAAAGAAACAAAAATAGAAATATATCCTAGCAAACACTTGGCCAAGAAAAGAACAAACCATTTTTAGCAATACTTCTTGCACAGTTCACTGCATCTTGCAGATCAGTAGCTCTAATACAAGGAATTCCAAGACCAGCAGCTTGTAATGTCTTATGAATCATCAGACCTGAGAGTCCAAACTAAAGAAAATCCAATGTCATATACCTTTAGTTTATAATGTATTAAAGAAGATTTATGAAAATAGGAAGTCATATGCTAAATACACAGAAAAACAGATTCAAGGAAGAATGAATCACCTACAGTAATGACACATCTATGGTCTTTAAGGGGACACACCAGCTGTTCAAAACCATTGGATCCTTCACCATTTAAAATCTGAAAAAATAAATAAAAATAAAAAATCAACCCATTTATCTCACAATTTTGCATAGCTAACTGAAGCAAAAATATATATATATATATATATAAAAGAAAAAGACAGAGGTCTACTAACAATCATTTCATGATGTATTAATGTCATAATATATTTGTGAAAATTTTGATCAACTCAAAAAGCCATTTCATGATGTATTCATGGCATAAATATTTGTGAACCTGGAATTTTTTTTTTTTTTAAATAAATGTTAGAAACCATTTAACCTAAAGGTTATAGCTATGGCCCAATGATGTATATCAAGCTATCATCAACATTTCCCTCTACATGCAGCCCCATCTTCCATGCGGAGAGCTACAAGAGAGACAAGAAGAGAATACTAAATGGAGAACATGCAAATGCAAATGACAAGCCTAGAACCAACATTGGTGTAATGACTCTCACCTTTTGACATTTTGATGATTACAAACAAAATTCTCATTACTACTAATCACTTTTTCTAAGTTGTTTTAGAATGTTAAAATCAAAATCATTATTAGCCAACCAGAAAGTCAAAGTCAAAGTCTAAAGAATCTTTGACTAGAACGATCAAGATCACATCAATATTATCTTTGTGCTTAGATTTGTTAGGAGTGTAGAATTCCTCTTTGAATATTTAGCAAATCATTTGCATACATGAATCGTACTTCAAAATTATTCTTAATACTTGAAAAATTAGATATTTCATGCATAATCAAACTGTTCAAGATAAGAAAATATTAACCTTCGCCAATTCTTGATTGAAACACTTGCATAAATTTAACGTCAATCATATTTTACCATGTCCTAGTGTTTGCAAATGTATTTTGATGAAAAATCACATTTTTTAATTTAAAAAGTTTCAAAAAAAAATCAACTTAGTGTATTTGTACTCACAGAAACATGCTTTTGTTAAAGAAGTGTGCTTTTGCTGAATTTTTTAGAAATTTTTATATCCATTTAAAAACATACTTCTACGCCTTCTAGAATGATCTCAACCATGAAGAAGCACACTTCCTTTACGGAGACGAGCTTATGTAACTTTGTGGCATTTCAGAAATTTAGACAAAAGAGAGCTTCCATGACAGAAGCATGCTCCCATGATGAATTCCATATAATGTTTTTTTTTAATTCAAATGGATAGAAGCATGCTCCTTTACCCGAAGCACACTTAAATGTCCAAATCCAGAGAACATGTTTTTCTGTATTTGTGAACCAACGCAAGCTTCCTTGAGGAAGCAATGCCCTGAATGAGACTTCTATAAATACAAACCCCCACTCCCTCATTCTAAAAGGTTTTTAACAAAATCAAACACTTATTGCTCATTTTTATGTTCTTCAAGCTTTCAAAAAACCAACAAGTCTGCCAAAATCTACATTCTACTTGCATTGTGTGAGAGAAATCGAACTGTTAGCACTCAAAAGTTCTTCTCTCAAAATCTTTGGTGAAATATCTTCAGTTGCAAATTCTTGTGAGAAACATTTTCTAGGATTTCTAAAGATGAAAGAGTCCAGATTTGCAATTCATCCTCAATTTTTTCAAGTTCAGATCTCCACCTTCATATCAGCTCGCACTTCATTCATATTATAATTAATTGGCCAAGTATTCAAGGAGGTATTCATTCAAACTTGTACATTTAACCTTATATATATATATCATAAGTTCGTATATACATTGCTAGGATTGTCAATTGGGAAGAACTCCAGTTAGGAAATTTGCAAGGTATTGAAAACAGTCCATTTCAGACTTATAAGTGAATTAAGTTTTTCTTTTTTCTTTTTAAAGAAACTGTTGATATGTATATGTAAAAGGAAGTACAAAAGAACATAGCTGTACAAGTAATGGAGGATATGTGATCAGTTACTCTAAAACAAGGAATGAAAATTCGGCTTCTCCCCAAATTTCGACCTTTGAAAATTAGAATTAATTCGAAAAGTTCGAGAAATTCGAAAGAATTTTTGTAAAAATTTACCAAGTTAGAAAAATTCAAAAAAATATTATGTAAGTGCTAAAATATGGACAATTTTTATTAAAAATACCAAAAATAAACATAATAAATATATTTTACATATAAAAGTATACATGTAATGGTTTTGAACATGTATTTTAACATTAACAATGTTTTATGTACATCACGTGTGTTAACTTAAAACTGAAAGAAAAAAGAAAGAAACAAAAAAAATTTATTGTCAAACCCTAATGGTCCTGCAAACATAAACCTTGGTTTTCCTTTCTCTTTCTTTTCTCAACGTCTCTTTTCTTAGGCTTTTAGCTTATTTTTCTCTTAATACTCTTCTCTCTATCGCCTCTTCTTCCAAGTTATAGTTTGTTCTTCTCTTTCTTTGTGCACCACATAAATTCTTTCATTAAAAATGCTCTTTTTCACGACTTTTATACAATTTTTTTCTACAAAAACTTTAAAACTTCAATTTTAAGTGAACTTCGCTGATTTTTTGAAGATATCGACGAAATTTTGTAATTTTATAATTACAGGCGAACTTCGTTTCAATTGTCCAAATTACCTAATTAATTCGGCTAATTTCGACAAACTTTGGCTAATTTTCATACCATGCTCTAAAAATCCTCATAGGACTAAATTTTTCGGTCCCTTAAGCCAATCTGATATTGGGTAGCCTAGGGACCAGTGTTGTCAAGGCGCCGCCTAGTCGTCCAATTCCTCCCAGCGCCTAGGCGCTGGTCTGGGCGTTGGGAGGGAGTTTTTAATAAATAAATAAATAATTTAAGGACCTTTTTACAAATAAGCATAGAATATAAGGGTTTAAAAATAAATATTTTTATTACATTTTCAAAACCCTAACCCATCTTCTTCGTCATCCACCCCAAGAGCACAGCACATCACCGGTGACTTCATCTTCTTCCAGAACTCCAGCGACTTCGTCTTCTTCCAATACTCCGGCGACGTCGTCTTCTTCAACGCTGGGGACTTCTCTCGCAGCTCCATCTCTCTCTCTCTCGCAGGTCCCTCTCTCACGCAATCTCGCAGCTCCCTCTCTCACAATCTCTCTCTCGCAGCTCCCTCTCTCGCAGCT
>JAJIYU010015386.1:0-12696 GCA_030144865.1 Tinospora cordifolia
TCTAATTTAATTTAATAGTTGGCATGTTTGGATAGTACATAACAAATTAGCTAGCTAGTATGTTGAACACATCATACTTAGGTTATTATCAATCATTTCCATGTTCATACACTTCATTTATTCCAATTGCCAATTGCTAGAAAGATTAATTAAGCATATATATCAAATCATGATAAGTAATCAATACATTTGAAAGAAAATAATACATCCCTATAAATGAAATGATTGATTATGCTTAAATCCTTTGTATTAACTTCCAGTGCTTTATATATATAAATTAATGGGAACAAGACCCATTAATTCCATGAACTTGGACTTTTGTTGTACATGGCACTTAGCTGATTTAAACAAGATTATATAAATATAAAATTATGTACTTTCTGTTAATTTTTTTTTTCAAATTTGATTATTAGATTAATTCTGAAATTTAGATTTAACCGATATTAACTGTTAGATAGTTAATAACAATTATTAACTGTTTTTGGGCTGTTTAAAAAGTTGTAAACTTTCAGAATTAATAAAAATGTCTTTTTAGTCTTTATAATTTTTTTTCTTTAAAAAAAATTATAAAGTTGTATAACAAAGTTGTAAAAAGTTATATAACAAAGTATGTCCTTATTATAAAGTAAAAAAAAAAAAAAACTGTTTCCATGCTCTGTTTTGCCATCGTCACCTATATTTCTTCCTTCCTCCTCTTTGACTGTTACAGATCGCCTCATTCAGTCCACTTTACATGGCTACAGCAGAAGCAATTTCTTGCTTTTGCACTCAAAGTGAGATGCCAATACTAACTTCTATTCATCCAAAATTATTTATTATGAATATATTCATCATAGAGATGAGATGAGATGAGTTCGGAGTTCTGAGATCTAGGAATTTGCGTGTCGATTTTCCCGCTGTTTCTGTTTGGATTTGTTGTAATCGTTTGGATTTAGTGCTCGTTTCTATTTGGTTTTTCGTCTGAAAATGGGGGAAACGAATGGTTGCAATGAAGATACTGAGCTCCCTCTTCTGAAACATCAGTGAGGAAGATAGCTGGCAGAATCAAACCTAAAACATAATTGCCAACACTGAGTAATCTGTGTTCTCCCCTATTTAGTCTAATTGTTCTCGATTGATTGTTGTTGTCTTTTCCCTATCTTCATTTCTTCTTTTGCATTATTAGTTTACAACAGATGAGGATGAAGCAAAAATATCGTAATCCAACACTTGATCTGAGTTTCATCGAAACGAAGTGAAGTTACTGAACTATGCTTCTGAATCTGTATATTGCCATTTTATACAACAAAGCCCTAATTACCACTCATTACCAGCGATAGAGATGACGAACAAATTGAGATAAAAAAAAGAAAAAGAAAGAACCAAATGCCACGATTAAGATCAAACAAACAAACAAGAAATTGCATAAGAGTGATACAGAGAGAGAAAGAGATTCGGGATACCTAGATGATGAAAGCCGAGAAGAACAATTCCCACGGGCTCAAGAAAATAGATAGAAAATATGGAGAAAAAAATGAAAAAAAACCCTTAAATCCGGCAATGCGCGCCTCTTTCTTGTTTTCAAAAGCAAGTCCTTATTTTTTTTCCCACTCTTTTATCTTGTAATAAGGAATCAAATATCTATAGGCAAATCTGCAGGTAACTTTCTTTTATTAACTAATATTAATAAAAGAAGGTCATCTATAAAGTTGTTATATTAATAATTTGTTGAAAATGTAATATCTTTTCTCATTTATAAAAGAAGGTCAGTGAGGTGGGTATCGGAATTTTACGGTTAAAAAAATGAAATTATATATTATAACTATACGATCACACCTATAAAATTGACATCTGCTATCTAATTAACATATTATTGTTTTTAAATATATATAGAGTTGCTTTGTGTTTATAAACATTCATAATAATATAGACTGTATAATGGACCTTTTAAAAATAATGTTAAATAAACTTAATTTTAATTACTACTTATTAAATGAATGAGCATGTATTTCAATGTGTATATTATTTATTTATCTAATAATTGTATTATATGTTATAATGTTTGATATTCAAATTAGTGTACATAGTAATATATAATTCAAGGATATTCAACGTATATAATTAATTGTGTGTCGAAAAATATCAATAGCAAAAGTGTATGGTGATTTGCACATTTATCTTAATTTGATAAATATCATGTCAATTTTATAGGCATGACCTACAACGGCTTATTCTACAAGCCGTTGTAGATGTACATATGACGGCATGTGAAGCACATGCCGTGATATGTACTCACACATTTTTTTTATAAGCAACAACGACTTAGCCGACAAGCCGTTGTAAATATACAAATTACAGCTTGTTAACACATGCCGTAATATGTACTATATATTTTTTTTTATAAATCATTAACGGCTTGTGGGATAAGTCGTTGTAAATGTACATATCACGACATGTCTCCACGTGCAGTGATATGTATTCTTGTAGTTTCGCATTTTTTATAATCAACAATGGCTTAACCGACAAGCCGTTGTAAATATACAAATTATAGTTTGTTAGCACATGCCGTAATATGTAATATGTATTTTTTTTTATAAATCATCAACGGCTTGTGGGATAAGTTGTTGTAAATGTACATATGACGACATGTCTCCACGTGCCGTGATATGTACTCCTGTAGTTCCACATTTTTTATAATCAACAACGGCTTAACTGACAAGCCATTGTAAATATACAAATTACGGCATGTGGAGCACATGCCGTAATATGTACACCATATTTTTTTAAGTCAACAACGGCTTGGCCGACAAGCCGTTATAAATACACAAATTACAACATGTTCGTACATGCCGTGAAATGCGCTCCGCATTTTTTTTAAGTCAATAGCGGCTTAGCCGACATGCCGTTATTTTGTGTAAACAACGAATTCATTAACGACATATTTTACATGCCGTAAAATGTTATTTTAAATGTTATTGTAATTTTAAAGTGATTTTTAACAACATATTTTTTATATGCACCGTTAAAGATATGTTTTAACAGCTTTATAAAATGCATGTTGTTAAAAATAAGTCGTTGAAAGTGTTTTTTCTTGTAGTGATGGGACTTGGCTCACTCTAATTCTATATCTTTGGTTAATCAATTACTTGACCTAGTCAAGAATAGTTCACATACGATTGTTCCCTTGCCTTAGTTACTAAGTCCATTTGATTGACCTCGGTCAATCTTGGTTAACCTTAGTCAACTTATCATTTGCTGACCTAGCTGGACAACAGAGTCACACAGGGTCAATTCTGGTCCATATGGGGTCAATTGGGCCAAAAGGGTTAATAGTCCCAATTCTCATTACTTAAGCACAAACCTTAGCCTATGACCCTATCTGCGCAATCATTTTTCTAAATTTTCTGCGAGGAATCCGTTCATCAGATTTGCACCAAACCTTGCAGAATTGTTCTAGACTTCCTAAAGTTTTTCCAGAATTTAAATTACAATTTTTGGACCTCATTTACTAAGGTTTCTAAGCATGATAACAGAAATTGCACAGATTCCGTATTCCCTGTGACAGGAAGTAATTGTTTGCCTTAGTTGACCTAGCTACACACATCAGAATGTCCTAAAATTTTGTAGGACACTTCTAGACATATCTAAGGGTCTCTCCACCAAATTTCAGCTCAATCTATCATGGATTGATCAGTCAATTTTATCTCAGAAATTTTTGCCAGATTGTAGAAAATTTTTGGGTTCAAGGATTCTACAATCCTCTAGTGTTCTTTTCCCTCATTCAATCACCATTTTAGGGGTTGTTTCTTGTGTCTATTTACAGTTTACAGGTCATAACATATCCACTAATCACAACCACTTCGAATCAGTAGCATGCAACATAAAAAACATGTCTATCATTCCATCAATATTCTGCTACATTCTAAAGAACACAAGGAATTTGCTCTAGCACCCTACAATTATAGCATATTTGCATGTATTAACAAGACACATCCACAAGAGTTCAAGGTCAAGTCTTTATACCTTTCTAGAACCTCTATTATGGAGTCTACAATGTCTCTGGTTCCAGCATGAAAGGGTGCCTTGAAGTGTCCTAAATATAGCTCTTGTTCTGGTCTCAATCTCTTTCTATCGGCACTGTTGCAACAGTAAGTCGCACATGAGTACCGGAGACTCACAAGATGTATTAAACGTTCTAATATGCAATTTTTACCACTTGTGTACTTAAATACACTTCATAAGAGGTAAAGTGAAGGGTTTCACCTGGGGGACGAGTCTGGATTGGTCCTGGTATGAGCTTTCTCAAGGTTGCTCCAAATGTTTCTATTACACAGTTGCAACAGTAAGTAAGCAACCAACTTCAAGGGTCCTAAAATCATGCATAAGGCCTTACTTTTCATTTTCTAACTCTTGGAGATCAAAGTACATATGAAAATGAAGGGAGTGAACCAGTTTACCTTCAAAAAGAAATTGGAAATGGCCAAGGTCCAAGGCTTCAAAAGTGGTTCCAGTACACACTTTTTGGTTTTTTCTGGTTTTAAGCAGTGTGGACAGCCCTCTTCTTGATGTTTTCTGCTTGAAATAGCTCTAAGACTGGGCAAACTACTTGTAGGACCTTGTAGGTGGTGGTACAAGCTTCAAATTAAGCTATAGTTTGCAGGATTTAGTGGAGAATTGAAGAAGTTCTGAGCTTGTAAAGTTGGTTACAGAATCTGGAAATTATGTGTTTTGAGCTCAAGAATGTCTTTTTGTTGCATGAAGATGCTTGTTTGGCAAGGGTGTGGATGACATGTGGCATCCAGGTGACACTTAACATCAATGCTGGATACCTAGTTGGTAGTCTTCATTGGCCAAATTGGAGGCCATGAAGTGATGGCAAAACCATGGATGCAAATACCATGGGTTCCCATGGTTTGGTGGCTGAAAAATTGCTAAAAGCACTGAAAATTCGCTCAAAAATCGTACAAGGACAAGGAGAAGAGGGGGCTAGACCCCCTCTTGGCACGTGGGCCAGCCAGCACAGTTGGGCCAGCCCAGGCCCAGCGCCTGGTTCAGCCCAGGTCCCCCTATATTATTTTTTTATTTTTTTTTACCAATATATATACATATGTACGCGTATTATATATCAAAATTTCACATTCTTTTTCTAATTTATTAAAATTGTCTAATTCATCATTTTCTATCAAAATACCAACATTATACACCATTTACTCATTAAATTAATTATTTTATCTAAAAATTGTATAATTTTCCCAAAAATCATATTTTTCTTCCAAAAATTTCATTTATCATTCTAAAAATCCGATAATTACTCCAAAAATTCATAAATTAATCCTATAATTTATTTTCCTCAAGAAAATACATTTTTCTAATATTTTCATGTGTTTTCTCCTTAAAATTATATTTTTTCGAATTATTTTTATTTTCTTCAATAATTAATCCGAAATTGAAAAAAATTGGAGAAAATTTTGTCTTTTCTCATTAAAATTCTAGAAAATACATGGAGTACATAAATGTCGGATCCGTCAATCCGATATAAAAAATGTGGGTCGTCACACAGCCCGGCCCACATGCGCTTGGGTAGTCGAGGCCCATGCGCCTGGGTTGCCCAGGTGGCCCAAAATTTTTTTTTTGTTTTTTTCCCCCTCTTTGCCAATTCCATTTCTTTTTTTTTGTATATAACATATATATATATATATATACTGAAATTTCATATTTTTTTTTAAATTATCAAAAATCATTTAATCCTCATTTCTCATCAAAATCTCCAATTACACACCATTTTTGTTATTTATACAATTATTTTTCCTAAAAATTAAATAATCCATCAAAAATTACAATTTTCTACCAAAAATTTCATTAATTTCTCTAAAAATTTCATAATTATTCCAAAAATTCAATAATTAATTCCAAAAATTATTTCTCTTAAGAAATCACATCTTTCTTATGATTCCACATATTTTCTCCTCGAATTTGTATTTTTTTTTCCATTATTCTTATTTTTTTTCAATAAGTAATTCAAAATTAGGAAAAATTGAGAATAATTCATGTATTTCTATTAAAATTTTTAGGAAAATATACGAAAATGCATATTCACAAACACAGGTCGTTACAGGATGCTCTCAAAACTTTGAGACAGCACCCACGAGTCCATACATAATTAGCAAAACAATAAATAATTTGATCACCAAATTTTTATTCGAAGTAAAAGTGTACGAGCAATATCATATTACTAAAGAATAAAACAAGAAAATTAAATAATATAGACGGCACAAAAATCTAACGTGCTAAAATTCTCAATGTAAACAAAATATCCATGGACGAGATGCAAACTCCAATATGTGGGTGTGATTTCTAGTGTATTCAGTGCTCTCAAGTTGTTTTATTAATCAGATCCCAGAGCCACACAATGCACAAGTGTTAGTCCTCAGTTATTTCAGCTGTGAGGTCCATTGCTTATACTATAGGGTTTTATCATTGCCCTTGATTTAAATTCTTTTTATTCTAATGATTTTTCTTATCATTTGCCTGCTCATTTAAGTGGTTATTTATGAGAAAATATTCAATAATTTTTTTGTATTTATTTGCTAATATTTTAAAGATAAATTTATACTATCCCTTATATTTCTGTATGAGTATTTCTCTTAATTCACATAAATAACCGTTTTGTACTTAAAATCATTCACCATTTCGCACTACATTGGTCTACAGTTCATTTTTTCATATGAATTGACTATTTTACCCCTAGATGGCAAAATTATCATTTTAATGTGCTTAACACTTCAATGAACTCATTTATGACTATCTATTTTACATTTTTTTTAAAATTTGAGGATTTTTTTAGGTATTACAATACCTTAAAGCTTTTTTTTTTTTTATCACTTTCCAATAATTCAATCCAGGATCACTTTCATATTTACCTAGCATTTTTTTTTGAAACTAAAATATTATGTTTTTAGATTTAAAATGAAAACAAGCTTAATTTAGATAGACAAGAAAAGAATCCAAACACTGAAATATGACATTAATTGACTGTTTTAGTGTAGTTTAAAGTGATAAAGAAACTAAATATTAAAATAAGCCATTATTAATTAACTGTTTCAGTATAGTTTCGAGATAAGAATGAAAAGAAACGTAAATAAATATATAAATAAATTAAACATCTAAGTAAGTGATTAATTGTCTATTTCGGCACAATTCTGACACATAATTAAAATAAATTTAAAGTTTAAAAGTTACAAATTCTAAGTAAGAAATATCTTTTCAAACTTGAAGCATCTAAATTAAAATTTCTTTGTTCCTGTGAGAAAGCGCGAGGAACAACTACACCGAGAGGAAATCACACACCCACGACCTAAAGAGAGAAAAAGCTAGAGAAAAAAAAAATCTCTAGGGAGAAAAAGTAAAAGAAAAAAAAAGTAAGGTTAGATGAAAGAAAAAGAGAGAGCGCTTTGATTTTTTGTGCTAGATGTGAGGAAGAGTGATAAATATAGACTTTATTTATAGATTTTTGGGATGACGAAGAGTTTTCAAATTTTAATTTTCAAAAATGTTTCAATTTTTCAAATTTTTTGGATTCTCCTTAAAAGAATTTGGAGAATACAACTTTTTTTCTTTTTCTTTCTCCCACTTTGGTCCTTCATATATTATTTTTAATTTTATTTATTTTTTCCTCACTGAGAGGGCCAAAGGCGATGGAAGGCAGATGCGACTAGCCCTGTATGGTATGGCGCAACTAGAACCACTAGCTAAAGCCAGGAAGGCAAAGACAGAACCGGAGGCTTCCTTTATTTATCAGTGCATGAAATCTTGGATCATATCTCCAAAATATTATCATTTTTAAAAAAAATCATATTACTTGTCCATCAATTATATATATAAATATTATTTTAATGATGTGGATTTTATCCTATTTTATTACTTTTCTTTTCATTTTTTTAATTTTCCTAATCTAACCTTTTAATTTTAATGAGTTAATTAATATGTTCATTTTGTAAAAAATAGCTTATTTCTTTAATTCTTTTTTACTTTACTAATTGAAAATCTCTATGGAATATGACTTTACTTAATTTTACTTTTGAATTAAAATTTTCAACATGTAATAGACCTTCATCTTTATTTATTGAATATTATGTCTTAAAATTCTCAATTAAGTCAAAACTATTATATTTATTTTCTAACATAAGGCATAACTATTATTAATTAATATATAAATCTTAACTCTAATTATTTTAATTATTTCTAATGACTAAAAATATATTATTTAATTAATATTTTGTTTTAAAATTTATAAAATTACCTGAAGTATTACAGACATTGATGAATTATAAATAGATAAGGTGTGCATAATTCGATCGCTTCTACGCTTAATTTATTCCTTTTAACTCCATATAGATCAATAAAATATGTGGTGAGATTATTACTGGTCGCTTATATATATTGTGAGAACCTATTGGTGGCATCCATTAGAAAATAAAAAATAAAAAAAATTGCTTACTTACTTCATAGATGACACGCATAGAGTACTGTGCTTTCTTTATTTTTCTTGGGTTAACTTATTATGGTGTCCTTTCTTTCTGTTTCTTTCCTTCACTAATTAATTGTGAACAACGCGTGACAAAATTATTACCACAGTTGCTTATTTTATAAAAGGTCCAGTTGTTTGAAAGCAACGATACATTAAATTAGTTTATCTCACCCTGGTCTTGTCCAGATTCCTGCCTTAATTTGTCTATTCCTTTCCATTTAAAAATCCGTATTAATTTTTATTAATTATTGTTAATGTTTTTCTCTCCCTCTCGCTCTTTCTCTATACATACATACATATATATGGGTTCATTATTTTTTTAGATCTTCTTTGTAATTTTTTTCATGATTAATTGGTTAAAAGCTATTAATTTGGTGATAATTGACTAATTTTATACATGAACAACGCGTGATAAAATTATTACCACAGTTGCTTATTTTATAAAAGGTCCAGCTGTTTGAAAGCAACGACACATTGAATTAGTACATACTCATATGTCCATTAATCACCATCTCCTTTATACGACCTTGTTGGTGAATTCATTTTTTGCATTTTTTTTATTTGTTCTTCTTCAATTCTAACTGTAACCAATATCAGTTCAGTTTAATTATTCAAACAATATATGCAACAATGTATACAGTGTTAGATGTTATTAAGGCTGTTACGAAGGAAAAGTTGTTTAACAGATTCCACTTTAATCATTGTAAATTACACAAATTAAATTTAAAACCGGTGTTGAAAGAGATGAAGTAATTCACAACAGTTGAGAACCTCTGTAATTAAAGTATTTTTTTACGTCTTCCAACCATTGTTAAAGTCTTTGTTTTAAATTAATAAAGTTTTTCATACTATAAAATTTTTAGATATATTAACTGATCGATCATAAACTAAACATAATATTAATTATCTGGCATCATTTTAAATAATATTGACGAGTAATATTAATTAAGTGGCTTTTCATTCTATATAGACAGATAAGAATAAAAAAATAATGTGCATTAATCGTTGAATTTGGCATAATTTAACAACTTTTGAATGTAATATTAAAAATGTGTGCTTTCTAAAGTATATTATCATGCTTCGCTCCAAAAATTTATCTTTATAATTAATTTATGTTAAGAGTTGGTAATTTAATAGACAAATCATATATCATATTTTGTTTTCTCTGTCACGTTCAACAGCATATATACTTTTTATAAAAATAATAATTTATCTTCATGTAATAATTAAAAATTTGCTTGAAGTTAAAAACCGACAATTTTAGTTAATAATATCTACTTCATAAGCCAACTACTCTGTGCAATCTCTATTATATTTTCTAAAAATAACTATATTTATTTGCAGCACGTGCAAGATTTCTAATATACTACAAGCTTAAGATTGCTACTGTACAACACATTAGGAGATAAGCATCAAGACTAATATTTAATGTAGTGTGGCATCAAAATCAAAGAGTTTGCCCGCACTTGAGCCAAGTAAAATTGCTTTTAATTTCTTGTATTTAATTTGGTAACATGTCCTATTTACAACCTAGAGAAGGTTAGTTGCTTGCCAAATTAAAATAAACAAATAAAACCACTAGCTTAGAATACCATAGTAAGTTTTTATCAACGATTGTTCAAAACTTCATGAAAATCACTTAATCATATATATACTATTTTTTTTAAATAATCATATTATTTTTGAAGTTTAGGATCCGATAACATTTTGTAATGTGTGAAAGGAGTCAAAACTAATTTTAAGAGTTGGTACCGTTTATGAGAATCAATGTATTCGTCTGAATTAATTTTATATTAATTATATACTATATATTATTTCAAATTAAAGACACATATGAAATCTCACACTCTGATATTAGAAAAAAAAAAAAAACCTTTTCTTAAACCCAAAAAAAAAAGTTATATATCACATTCTACCTAAGAATCCACAAGTCTAATGACCAATCTTAAAGGGCTAACTAGCCAGACTTGTTTAAAAAAAAAAAGGCTATCTTTAAGATGTTTGAGGTCTATCAAAATTAGCTTTAATAATAATTGTAAAGTGACATTTACAATTTTATTTTTTTTTCATGCAATTTCTATTACATATGGGTTCAATTCTATAACAATCCTCTATGCCAATGTTCTGATGGTGATGCGTCTCGTCTCTTTAACTCATGGAACGAGTGGACGACGAAGGTTAAAGCAGGAAGCTTTTTTCTTGGTTTGCCTGCTTCTCTTGCTGCTGCTCGAAGTGGTGGTTATATTTCTCCTCAAAAGTTAAAAGAAAAGCTCTTACCAGTTGTTAAGAGGAGTGACGAGTGTGGAGGTAGGTGTTATGCTGTGGGACAGGTGCTATGACCTTCTTACAAAATTACAATGGACAAATCAAGGATGATGTACTGTTCACAACAAATTCTGAGCACCAGGGAACAAAGTTTTCAAGTGCTACTCTTGAATATGTCTCAATCATTTGATGATTTTGAGGGGCTCAAGCAATACATGTGTCCGTGTAAGTAGGTCTTGGTTGCCATCTTCTAATGCAAGTACGTGAACGCATGCATGCCAGTACCATGTATTATGACAATAGTCTATAAGTATTAAATAAAGATGGCTTGAAAATTAAGGTAGTTATTATGCATGAGAAGGCCTCCCATCAAGAATTGAACTAGAGAAAATAATATGTTAAACTAAAAATTTAAAAAAAAAATATTTTGTATATATTGGAACACTTGCTCTCAGCTTGCTCAATGTTTTGGACAAATGGCAAGGGTTGCTTTACATGGTCAAATATATGCATATCTTCAAAATATTAAAAAAGAATTATTGCACGCATACAAAGAAGTATCAAAAAATGATTTTATGCATATAAAAATAAAAATAAAAGCATCCTCCCAGACACATTTCAAAGGTGTAAGCATCTTTTTAACATTTCAAATTATATTAACTTTCAAAATGTTTTACCATCAAGCTTTTGGTTTATAGCGTTAGCATTATTGGTCCAATGACGTGGAAAATGGAGCTCAAGGATGAAGACTGATTATGAAATTTTTCACATGTCAAGTGGAATATGTTGCAATTCTTTTTTGTGTTTGTTATGTTTGTTGACGTTAAAATTTGTTATAGGTAGTTGGATTGATTCTGTCATAGCCTACTAAAATTTTTTTAGTGACAAGTTAGCAAATTGTCTTGTTAAAGAATCTAATTTATCATAATTACACTAAACATATTGATATCATGTTTTATTTTACTCCAGATTGCATTACAAAGAGGAAGACTTAATTAAAATATGTAAAATCTCAAGATTAAATTGCTGAGCTTGATATTTTTACTAAATAAAGGTCTTTAGTTGGTGTTTTTACAAGGTAGTCATACTTAAGAGAGGAATTTGATAAAAAAAAAAACATGAATCATTTTTAAAAGGGAGGTTAATGATTTGTGCTAAATATGATTTTATACACTGCATAAGGTTCATGTATATATTTGTATTTATTTCGTTTATAAATTTGTATTCAAGTAATTCATTTATCTGTATGGATTCAAGTTTATGTATTATCATTTATCATGATCTATGTATGTAATTAGTTCAGATGTGTATATACTTTTTTCAAAAGGTAAGCAATTCATATTTTTTGTTCAGATGTACAATGCTTATTTTGAGCAAATATTTCTACTTTTTTAACTTTTTTTTAACTTTTTATACTTTCATCGATTTTAAATTACTTGTACAAGCAATAAAGAGCACATGAATTTGTGAGAATTACTTCATCTAAAAAAATAAAGAAATTAAAGAGAGGGTGATTTGATACAAAATGAATTCTCAAATCCAATCAAAATAAAGGTAGGGTTCCCAAACCAAAAACAATTATATTAGAATTCAACCTATAAATTTTTCGGGTATGTAAGAAGTTTGCTATTTTCTTTACACTCCATTAGGCTTTGTTAAATGACCATGGAGTCTTCTCAATAATATAAAAATCGCATTGTAAATCGAAAAAGAAAACAATAGGAATATTGTCAAGGTTGGTCTAAAGTGTGGATTTACACATATAGATAGATATCCTTCCAATTCTTGAATTATTATTACTCGACCCCCCAAAGAATTGGTTAAAGAAACTTGGGAAGACAGCTCGATCCCGCGCAATATATTTGATAAACAATAACATGATCAACGCGATTAGATTGTAATATAATATGAAGGCATTCCAGCCG
>JAJIYU010015387.1:0-12720 GCA_030144865.1 Tinospora cordifolia
GAGGTCCGAGCGCAGGGTCAGGGTACACGATGTGATTGGATTAGGCTCGAGGACCGAGCGATGGGGTTAGGGCATATGATCAGTGCGCCTAGCCTCAGACCCACTCGAGCACGACACTTGAGGACCGAGTGCAGGGTTAGGACATTCAATGAATGCGCCTAGCCCTTGACCTGCTTGAGCAGCCGGTACGCCTGATTCATGACTTGCTCGAGCGATGACCATAGGGTTGTATTGGTGATTTAAACCCTAGTCTAGGTATAATTTTGAGCTGTATGTATTTAAATTACTTTTCTTTAACTGTTGCACTATTTATAACTGTTTTATTACATACCATGCTTTCAATTACTACTCATGCATACATGCACGATTTTTGGAGTGCTAGTTAGATTATATATTGGTTTTCCTACTCACTGAGCCATGTTGAATATTAGGCTCACTACTCTACTAACATTTCAGGTTCCCCAACGGCTGATAGGGGGAAAGGCGTTGTGATAGCCTAGTCCCTGTGTGGTCCTGTATTCCCTTTTCTTTTATCGATAGGTCGGTCATTTTTTTTGAGTAAGTCCGAACTTCTAAATGTCGAACTATGTACTTTTGTACTTTTGGAACATGACAATATGTAATATATCATTTACTTTCACACTTTAATTAAATAGATGTTTAAATTACTCTGATGTGGCATGTATGTCGAGGTTGGAAAGACTTAATGGTGGTTGGGAAGACTCGACTCGATGAGTCAGTTCGTTGAGCTGCCGTGCCGGTCGGGTTGCCCTTCGGCCGAGGGAAGGGGTCCCGACACATTATGAGCTGAAGTCATTTGGTTTAATAGATCCAACTCATAAGCACATTCCCCGATTCTTCTAAGTATTTCAAAGGGTTCAACGAATCTTGGAGATAGTTTCCCTTTGAATCCAAACTTCTTCCCTTCTAAGGATTGATTCTTAGAAATACTTTATCACCCACATGGAACTCTAAGGATCTCCTTCTCTTGTCAGCGTAGCTCTTCTGATGGCTCTGAGTGATAGTCAACCTCTTTCATATTAGTTTGACTTGGTTGTTCATTTCTTCCACCAAGTCTAGCCCAGTAAGTACATGATTCTCAAGTTCAGCCTAACAGGTTGGTGATCTGCAAAGCCTTCCATAAAAAGCCTCACATGGAGCCACCGTAATACTTGCCTGATAACTATTTTTATAGGCAAACTTTGCTAAGTGTAGGTACTTGCTTCAATTTCCCTTAAAGTCCAGAACACCAAATCTCAATATATCTTCTAAGGTCTAGATAACTCTCTCAGATTGCCCATCTGTTTGAGGGTAAAAAGCAATATTCATGGTGAGTTTAGTGCCTAACTCCTTCTGTAGGCTCTGCTAGAATTGAGAGTCTCAGTCAGATACTATTGTCTTGGGTATACCATGTAGCCTTAATATCTTTTTTTCGCATACAATACTACTAGCTTACTGACTTGGTCTGTGGATCTGATTGGCCGAAAATGAGCCACTTGGTGAGATGATCCACAATCACGCAAACAACGTCTTTTTCTTTCTAGTTCCTGGGCAAACCACTTATAAAATCCATGGTAATGTTATCCCACTTCCATTTGTGAATAGGGAGTAGTTGTAACATTCTAGACGGTTTCGAGTATTTTGCTTTTACTTGTTGATAAGTTAAGCATTTAGAGACATGCTTAGCCATGCTTCTCTTCACTCTCTCCACTAGTAAGTCTTTATATGGTTCTAGTACATCTTATCTCTACCTGGATGCATCGTATACTTGGTTTGATGAGCCTCATCCAATAAGGTCTACTTATTCTATCCATTTTGAGGTACACAGATCCTTTTTCTGAGCATTAGGATATTTTTCTTTTATCAGATTTACAAGCTACTTGTCTTGCCTCTGTTCCTTCCTCATATGATGTAGTAGATCTAGTCGGCAAGACATGTTGTAGAGGTAAGCTTGTTTGTCATTCAAGGTTACATCCAACCTAAAGTCTTTAATCAGTTGATACATTTGGCCCTTTTCTTCCTTCTATTTGTTGAACTTTCTACTCAAGGCATCAGCCACCACATTGGCCTTTCTCGGATGGTAGTGTAGTTGAAAATTATAGTCTTTTAAAAACTCCATCCATCTCCGTTGCTTGATGTTCAACTCCTTCTAAGTGTAGATGTACTTCAAGTTCCTGTGATTTGAAAACAAATTGAATTTCTCACCATAAAGGTAATGTCTCCAAATCTTTAGGGCAAATATAATGGCTACTAACTCTAGGTTATGGGTAGGGTAACTTTTCTCACAAACCTTCAATTATCGCAAAGCATAAGAAACTACTTGCTTCTCTTGCATCAAGACTGCTCCTAGTCCACTTAGTGAAGCATCAGTATAGAGGGTGTATGTAACACCATGGGTTGGAGTAACTAGGATGGGGGTAGTAGTCAATCTCTTCTTTAGTTCTTAGAATGATCGTTTACATTTCTCATCCCAATTGAACTTAACTCCCTTCCTGGTTAGCTTGATCATAGGTTTTACTAGTTTGGAGATATCTTGGATGAATCTTATGTAGTATCCAGCAAGGCCTAAGAAGCTCTTAATCTTTGTAACTGTTTTAGGTTACTTCCAATCTATGACAACGTTACCTTTTTCAAGTCTACAGAGATGTCTTTCGCTGATATTATGTGACCAAGAACTTGACTGTCTTCATCTAGAATTCACACTTGCTGAACTTGACATATAATTGGTGCCTTTCGAGGGTCTCCAACACTATCTGCAAGTGTTTTAAGTGTTCAACCTTTGACTTAGAGTAGATTAGGATGTCATCTATGAATGCCACAATAAACTGGTCAAAATACTATCTAAACACTCAGTTCATCAAGTCCATGAAGGTTTCCGTGGCATTGGTTTAACCAAATGGCATCAAAGTGTCCATATCTTATTTTAAAGGCAATCTTGTGTATATCATACCCCTTGATTCTCAACTGGTGATATCTCGACCTAAGATCAATCTTTGAGAAATGCGTGGCTCCTCTTAATTGATCAAATAGGTTATCAATCCTTGGCAAATGAAACTTATTCTTCACTTTAGCTTGGTTCAACTTCTGATAATCGACATAAAGTCTCATAGAACCATCCTTCTTCTTTACAAATAATACCGGAGCTCCCCAGGGTGGTTCACTTGGCCTGATGAAACCTTTCTCCTAGAGCTCATCGAGTTGAGACTTCAACTCGATTAGTTCTACTGTGCCATTCTGCAAGGAGGTATGACTGTGGGGTTGGTTCTAGGATGGACTTCAATCTTGAACTCTAATTCTTTAATAGGTGGTAGTCTGAGTAAGTCATCAGGGAACACATTCTCGTACTCACTAATCATTGCAAGGTCTTGTATCCTCTTTAGCTCAACAAGTTTTTTAGAAAGTTCCTCGAACTCATTCCTTTTTCCTTAAGAAGTTTAGCATGGCTATGGTTGTACTTCTCGATAGTCTTTGTATATCTCCATTGATTCTATACGTCTTCCCCGAAGGTAGGGTTATGGTTACTCGTCTCTTCGGACAATCTATCTGGGCTTGGTATTGATCTGACTAGTCCATCCCTAAGATTACATCATAGCCATAAAATGGTAAGGTACATAAGTCAATTGTTATGAGTTTATCCCCAAACCTTAGGTCACAACTACTCATTCTTTTTGAAGTCACAGTGGTCCCTATTGGCGTGGACACATTGAAAGTTATGGGTAGTATTTTTGTCACAAGTTATAACTTGTCAGCTACTTCTACAGAGATAAAAGACTTATAGGTACTCAAGTCAAACAATAGTCTCACAACAATGCTAAATAACAAGAACGTACTTTTCACTATAGGGATTTGGTCCTCTTGAGTCTCAACAAAAAATTTTTTGGCCTGGTTCTGACCATGGCACTGGTTCTGCCTCTGATTGGCATTCTATTGCTGTTGCCTGGCTTGAGGACGACCGTTTTGATTTCCCCATTGAGCTTTTTGCTGTTATTGCTGTTGAGGTGTTTGGGCTATTGCAGTTGGACAATTTCTTGCAATATGATCCCTTTGCCTACACAAATAACATAGTCCCAGCCTCTTCGCTTGTTCTTTAGACTCTTCCTTATTCTACCCCTGTCTCTGTGGTGCCTTCCCACCACTATTTTTCTTTTTTTTGGGCCCCTTGATGATCCTTCTCATTCCTGGCCCATTTGTTATTTCCTTTCACTCCTTGCTCCAAGTTGATCTCTTGTTCCAGAGTTACGACCTTTTCCACAACATCTTTATAAGTCTTTAGACTCATGTTTTCACTATCTTTCAAATCTCCAACTTGAGACCCTGTGCAAAATGACTAGCCTTCTTTGTTTCTTCCCTGATCAGGTCTGGTGAAAATTTAGCCAGCTTTGTGAACTTCCTTTCATATTTAGCTATAGTCATGTCCCTCTAATTTAGTCGGACAAAGTCCTCTTGTAGCTTGTTCAAAGTCGCTTTGAGAAAGAACTTTTCATAGAAGATTTCTGTGAAGTTCTCCTAGCTCATAACATCCACGTTCGTGTTAGGGTCCATCCTCATCATATGCCACCAACTTCTGACTGGTCCTTTGAAGTGGTGCATGGCTAGTGACACCTGTCTTGATCTAGTTACTTTCAGTACATTGAAAATTTCTTCCATCAGCCGAGATGTAATCTGTAGTACCATCAAATGAAGGAGGGTGGAGCTTCTGTAGCTCTATCAGCATCTTTCTTTGTTTTTTATCTTCCGAATCCTCCTGAGCCCTTTGACATTTTAGAGATGGGGCTAGAGGTGCTGGCTGTTGAACCTAGATAGGTTCAGGTACTTGAGGTTGTGATACTGCCTGAGGGAGTATCTAGGGTAAAACCCTCATCAGTTGATCCATAACCTTCCGAGCAACTTCATTCATCATATTCTCCATTCGGACCTCGATTCTAGTAGGTATTTCATGATCCCTTTGCTCTGTCTCGTCAAAAGTGGTAGATCAAGTAGTATACCTTCTTATTTCGGTCATTGTCTACAAATCGAGTAGATTGTCAGTATTTGCCTTGCCAAACATTCATACTATCATGACTTTAGATTCAGGTCTCTAGGTTCTCGATTTGTTCAGTGGCCTAATAGTTTATGCTTTTAGGTTCTTTTTTGTTCTTTTTGTTCTTGGGTATAGGATTTGGTTTCATATGACGTACATATAAACAAATCAAGCCTACTTTACAATCATACAATCAAGAAATTTCACGCTAGCATAGCCAAAATTTTAGGCTTCCATCTAAGCTTTTAAATTCAAGTGTCTCATACCACTCTACCCCTTCCATTTAAATTTTCACTCAAAAACTATCACACTTAAACAATTTTACAAATGTCCCAATAACTAAGGTTTCTCGGGCCCACTATACCCGACCGTCCCATACCAGCCAAGCATAGAGAAACAAGTTCTTCTAAAGTTACCGATCATTCACCAAACATGGTCTGTCATTCTTCGAGTCTAGGCTTTCTCCATATCCCCAAATTCCTATGCATCCAATACTACATAGAAATCAGCGATATAGAATCTTCTCAATCTTGTGTTCTGACCAAACAAGTATTCTATTTTCACACATTTTCAGTTTCTATCCTATGTCCTAAAGTTTTATGCTTTTGATCCACTGTTCCACCCATGTTTCTACCTAAGGTCACTTTAGTAGACCCAGGGTTTCAATCTGGTTGTCTCACAACCTCTGTCTAATCGAGACACCATTTTTGACATTTTTTTTCAACTTTTAGTTAGTCTCTTGTCCTAATTCTTCCCCCTTCTAATTTTCTTTCATAGAAAGTAAGGATGTTTTTTTAACTCAGACCACTCATACAAGCTAAAGGGACAACCTCCAAATCGGGTGGTAAGACCAAAGTTTGTTTAGCAACCATACTTTCTAGGGTAGGATAACCCACTTCCCTTTCAATGTTTAGCTTTACTCGGGACAAAGCTTACCCACTATCAGCTCAATTTGTAGTCTTTGTATCCAAGCAAATCATTTCAAAACATATATTTCCTTTTTGGAAAACACTTTCTAAAACGTTTTCCATAAAAATAGAAGTAGGCATACAAATTTCTTAAGTCCGATACCATCGTAGGTATTAGACTAACTTTCAAATTCTAGCTCAACAACACGTGTTTAGGCTTGACTTTCTATTTCTAGCCCCAGGCATCTAAAGCATAGGTTCCGATACCACACTTGCAACACCCCAACCCCCGAGACTTTCAATTAGACTTAACCATAAGGCGGACCGGGCCAGTGTTACTTTATAAGTACACATTTTGCATCAAATTCTATTTTAATTATCTCAAGTCTTATTGATGCATAATGAGCACATAACCCAAACAATTTAACTTTAATTTAATAAAACTATTACAAGGGAGATAAAAGAAATCTTTAGTCTTTATTCACTCAATAAAAAAATAAAGAAGTATATGCTTGCATTTCAAATAACAAAAGAGTACATAACTTAAATTAAAAACAAAATTTAGCAAAAGTCATAATTTAAATAATCAAAATTTGGGCAACATGCCTTTACATATGAATTTTCAAATTTAAAACCCTATCTAATTTTCAATAGTCTTCATGATTCAATTTCCTAAAAATATATGAGAGGAAGAAGTAAGCACATAGCCCAGTGGATCATTCCATAAACAACTAAATTACTAATTGAAATCAAAAGCACATTCAAATTCAAACACTTATAAACAATTAAGTAATTCAAATAACATTTTTGGTCATTGTTGATGTTAAGACTGAAAGGAATTCTAATCCCTTGATGTTCTTATCAAAACACTCCACTCTTGGATGAAAAAATAATTCATCTTGTCATATTCCATTGCAATAAGGATCTCATGTCCACATTCCAAGTGCTTTGGGTTATACCTATCCACACTCAATGATGAGCCTTATATACACTAAGTATATGTAAAGAACACAGATAGAATTACTTAGATGACTATGACAGTACAAAGTTCATAAGCTTCAATGTCTTAAACTTAATTCTCATATATTCATGAATAAAAAATCATAATAATAAAATTAAGAATAAAGCATTCAAAAAGCATGAAAACAATACATAGCATGCTTCATAATTCAAATCAAACCTAAGCATGGAAACTAGGCATGACATGGTATCATGAATACTTAAAACATGCATAGATGATAAATTGAATTTAAATCATGATTAAACATGTTGAAAACTGAAACTAAACATGCTAAACTGAATATAAAAGATGTATGAACATGCTAGAAACTCAAACTAGCAAAGTAGAAGCGTAGGAAATCCCATTCACCTTATGAAGATTTTTTCTCAAAATTTCAGCAGAGGTTCCTTTCTTCAACACTTCTAGCACTTCAAAGACAACTCAAGAACACTCAATTAATACCAAAGCACTCAAAAATACTTCAAGATCACTCAAGAATAAAAAGGTCACCAAGAAGAAGGCTAGAATAAGCTAAAACGGAAGTGTCAACTCTTGCTTTGGGATAAAAAATAAGTGTGCACAAGGAGGGTTTGTATAGATTTTCAAGAGGGCATAGGGGGCACAATTTTGGCATCTTTGATTGGGTTTTCACACATGGTGGTGACTAGGTTTTTGCACATAACTCATACGGGATGGCTAGGGTTTTTTGTATTAGGGTTATGATGGTATTTCCCATAGATGCCAAGATTGGAGCATTTCTTTGTTTAGATAACTTTCTTATTTTTGATTTTTGGTTTCTTCTTTATATGTGATGGCTAGGGTTCCTTGTGAGCATAAACTAAACTTTGGTAACTTCTAATTAGGTGCACACACATAAGGACGGCTAGGGTTTTGTGCACACACATGAGGCGTCTTAAGTGTATGAAACCTAAGTGTATGTGATCATTTTTTCTTGGTGTACGGAATCACTCTTCATGGCTTCTAAATAATGTGGGACGTCTTATGTGTGTAGGTAGGGCATGAGTGTACACAATCATGGCATCATTACTCATGTGACTTGCATTCAAAATTATGAATAAAGCATTCAAAAGCATGAAAACAGTACACAGAATGCTTCATAATTCAAATCAAACCTAAGCATGGAAACTAGGCACGACATGGTATCATCAATACTTAAAACGTGCATACATGATAGACTGAATTTAAATCATGATTAAACATGTTGAAAATAGAAACTAAGCATGCTAAACTAAAAATAAAATATGTATGAACATGCTAGCAACTCAAACTAGCAAAGTAGAAGTGCATAAAATCCCATCCAACTTATGAAGATTTTTCTCAAAATTTTAGTAGAGATTCCTTTCTTCAACACTTCTAGCACTTCAAAACAACTCAAGAAGACTGAATTAAACACCAAAGCACTCAAGAATACTTCAAGATCACTCAAGAACAAAGGGGTTGCCAAAAAGAAGGATAGAATAAGCTAAGAGGGAAGTGTCAACTCTTGTTTTGGGATAAAGAATAAGTGTGCACAAGGGAGGTTTATATAGATTTTCAAGAGGGCATAGGGGGCATGGTTTTGGCATCTTTGATTAGGGTTTCCTCACATGGTGGCGGCTAGGTTTTTGCACATAACTCATAGGGGAAGGCTAGGGTTTTTTGTATAAGGTTTATGATGGTATTTCCCTTAGTTGGTGCCAAGATTGGAGCATTTCTTTGTTTAGGTAACTTTCCTATTTTTGATTTTTGATTTCTTCTTTGTATGTGACGGTTAGGGTTCCTTGTGAGCATAAACTAGACTTTGGAAACTTCTAATTAGGTGCACACACACACACAAGGATGGCTAGGGTTTTTGTGCACGCACACGAGGCGTCTTAAGTGTATGTAAGCTAGGTGTATGTGATCATTTTTGCTCGGTGTATGGAATCACTCTTCATGGCTTCTAAATAATGTGGGATGTCTCATATATGTGGGTAGGGCATGAGTGTACACGATCATGGCATCGTTACTCATGTGACTTGCACATGCTTAGAGGTGATTACACACTTTTGGGTCCACATGAATTTAAAATAAAATTTATATCTTTCATTTGGCTAGGATTTTAATACTTGTAGGTTTACATAAATTTAAATAAAATTTGTATCCTTCAATTGGGTAGGTTTCCCCTCATTTTCTTTCCTAATTTAGATTGCCTTGAAGCATGCCAAGTAAATGAAGCCTTAATTGTGCAAGTAAAATAAATTTTGGATGCATAAACCAATTGAGGTGTTTACTTCATTTCATTTCATTCCTTTTTCTTAAATTTCACTCCTCTAAGAGGTTTTTTGAGCAAATTTAAGCTTTCTAATTGGTTCTAGAAATGAATTAAAATTCATTTATCATTTCATTTCATTTCATTTGGTACAAAATTCCAGGGTATTACAACCTCAGAATGACTTATAAAATATTATAAGGAGTAGTAAGCCCAAAGAAAACCACGAGATTTAGTAAGTAATAATATAATTTATCACTTAATGCAATTATTCTAAAAACACATAGATGCATGCACAATGCTTAATTAATGATGTCAATCCTCATTAGATAATAATAAACATGATCATATCATTCATTGATAAATTACGTAAGTTTAATTTCAGAACTCTAATGAGCTATTTATGTATGGTGGGTACTGCTTACAATTAGTGTTACTGTAACACCATATAAGCTCACCAAATAACACTCTTGGATCTAGGCAAGCCTTGAAAATTTGTATTTAAAGTAAATCTCAACAAATCATGCATCTCATGTCAATAAAGCCAAATATGCAACAGATGAACAAATATTGACAGAATAAAAATGCTCAAGCGAATAATTTAAAAAAACTACTCACAACTGTATGCTATTTCCTTTCTTTTGATCTTAAAGTCTTTGAGCCCTAGAAATCCTAATCACATTAACTGTGTAGTCACATGGGTTTATATACAATTGGCTAATACTTATACTTTATAGTACAATTTTAAATCAACAGCTTGGTCAACTCTTCAATCATTTGGTTCTTGTGGATCAAAACATGTCTCATACAACTTTGATGGTCTAATTAATCATGTTTGAGTCTAATAAATCCAAGATTTCACAAAATATCCTTGGATTACATGATAGGTACTATGTACACAATATTCACTACTTATGAGTCAAATTGTGGATTCTATTGAGACTTTATTTGACACCTAATGGATCTCAAATTTGGTGGAGTGTTTTTTTCACCTACTCTAGTATTTCAAAAAAATTTCATAGAACTTTTTGAGATTCGCAAGTCTCTATTTCATTCAACCCAAGTCATCCATGTTTTATTCCTACTCAGACACCTATTTTGTCTCATTTTATTTTGCATTTTATTAGAACTAATAATTTATTGGATTGCTACCAAATTGTCTACTTTAAAATGAGACTTCCCAACCATTTCTCAAAAATTTAGTTTGCATTTTTCTAAGGCCAATTGGTAAGGTTTCTAACCTAATCTTTGAGCTACTATGACTGTTATCAAGGACATTTTCTAAATCCAATTGGACTAATTTTTAGATAGTGGGAACAATGACATTAGGGTCATTCTCACCAAATTTCAAGTCTAAATGAGTATCCATAATGTAATATCCTACATTGGTCTGACACTAAAGTGATACCTAGGCCAAAATGAGCAATTACAAGCCTTACTAGCGTCGAGCGCTTTTGGGAGACTCAGGTTCGAATCTTGCCAAGAACAAAACCCTACACCCATCAGTGGTAGCTAAGGTGGGGACAATATCGATACGCAGTGGGCTTGAATTTTTACAAATGGTAACAAAGCCACTCTAGATGTGATAGCAGTGTGAGTCCTGAGGACAGGACTGCTCCAAGGAGGGTGATATCCCACATCGGTCTGACACCAGAGCGATGCTTGGACTAAATGAGTAATTGCGAGTCTTACTAGTGTCGAACGCTTTTGGGAGACTCAAGTTCGAGTCTTGCCAAGAACAAAATCCTATACCGAATCAGTTGTGGCTAAGGTGGGGACAATATCGATAGTGGGCCCGGGTTGTTAAAAATGGTATTAGAGTTGTTCTAAGAGTGATGACGTTGTGAATCCTGAGGACAGGATTGCTCCAAGGGGTGGATTGAAATATCCCACATTGGTTTGACACTAAAGTGATGCTAGGGTTAAATGAGCAATTGCAAGCCTTACTAGTGTCGAACGCTTTTGGAAAACTCAGGTTTGAGTCTTGCCAAGAGCAAAACCTTATACCCAGCCCTTAGTGGTGACTAAGGTTGGGACAATATCAGTACGTAATGAGCCCAGGTTGTTACAAATGTTATTAGAACCACTCTAGGTGTGGCGACAGTGTGAGTCTTAAGGATATGACTGCTCCAAGAGGGGTAGATTGTAATATCCCACATCGATCCGACACTAGTGTAACACACCGCCTCCCATGTCCAAGCCTCTGTCATCCGGTTTTATCTTTTTTTGATATTTTTGGGCTGTCTGGGAGGCGGGCCCGTGTTACGTTAGCCTTTTTTCCTTTCTAAGTCTCAAATACAAGAAACTCCTTGTGTACATTAATCTATGTACAAAACAATTTATGAAAATTTGATACGCCATGGAATAAAATAAGATTCCTTGTCATTTATTGATTTCAAAAATTCAAGAGCAATAATTTAACCCTTGATTACAATGGACTTTAAATAAATAAATTGATTTGGGCCCACATGCCCTACAATGAATTTAAATAAAAATTTCTAAATATTACCCATGTAGCCTTGCAATTTAATTTCTTGAAATGTTAAAAAAGAGGGTGAGCTAAAAAGCCCAATGGATCATATTATTATTTTGACAAAATAAAATGTGCTTAGCAACCACCTTTCAAAAAATAAATGATTCAAGTAGTAAATTATTTCGGTTGTCATTAAAAATCGAAAGGATGCCCCCCAACATTTCTAATCCTAAGGAAACAACTACTATACTGAACTCAGACCCACAGAGTAGAGGTAGGATCAACTTCGAACCCCTTATTAGCTCACAACCCTTGATTGGAATGTTCACAAGGAACATCTGCCTTCGTGCTAGTATGTAGTTAATATCTTTATTTACTCTTATATTAAATGTAAAAACAAACTATTTAAATATTCCAATGGTATTTAAACATACATGCATTACATCATAAATCATGCATCATTACAAACCTAAGCATGCATATTCTATATGAAATGTATATAAGATCAAAATAAAACACCCAAGCAAACCTTATTTGAATCAAAATAATAAAGTAAAAAGAGGGAATCATTTCACCTTGAGATCGCTTCCTTTTGAACCTTCTTTAGATCTTTTAGATCTTTCCTACTTGCATGCACTAGACCTGTGTAGCACTTCGTTATTACTACTCTGATGGCTGTTCAAAATAGCTCAAGAAAAAAGAAGGGACTAGAAATGCCAAGAAGGAGGCAGAGAGAGAGAGCAAGAGTAATCTTATCAGCTCTTGTTCAAGGATGAAAAAGAATGAAGGGAGAAAGGGGTTTATATAGGGTCTTCTATGGGTAGATTCATAATTTTTTGAGTGTTTTTGAATAGCAAAATTTCCATTTTTATTGTTTTTGGCGGCTAGGTTGAAGAAAGGCATTTTAGGATTTTTTTCTAGATTTTTTTCATTTTTTTGATTATACATACATACATACATACATATATATATATATATATATATATATTAACATGCACGAGCCGTGCGCGATTTTTGCACCTATATGTATATACATATATATATATATATGTATATATGTATATACAT
>JAJIYU010015388.1:0-12737 GCA_030144865.1 Tinospora cordifolia
TTTAATTATCAAATTAAGGTTTTATTTGTTTAATTTTCACTATATCTCTAATTTATTTTATTTTTCATGTGTCATCCCACAATTTGCACCCAAAATTTCTTAAAAATCTTTAAAATTAATTTATTCAACCTATTTTATTTATTTTAAATTATTTGACAAAATTCTGGGGTATTACAACCTGGAAGACAGTGAACATAGAAAATTGCTATTGGAGCTAAAGAAACTGGGACCTTCACAATTCCATGGTACTACTGATAGCTTAACAACTGACTATTGGTACCAAGAATTAGATGAACATTTGGCTGTGTTAAGAGTAATCGATCCTAGTAGGGTGACATTGGCTACCCATCAATTTAAGGGACCAGCTAGAAGCTGGTGGCGGATGGTAAAGGCAGACCCGACTATTAATGTTAGCCGAATGACTTGGGAAGAGTTTAGGGAGATATTTTACGAGAAATTCTTTTCGAAAGCAACACTAATGAAGATGCAGGAGAACTTTATTCAGTTGAAGCAGAGAGAGATGACGGTGGCTAAGTATGAGGCCAAGTATATTGAGTTGGCAAAGTTGTTACCTGAAGTAATAAGTGAAAAGAAGAAGAAGGTCAATTGTTGCACTCAAGGTCTCAAGATTGAGATCCAAAAATTAATAAAGACAACTTTCCCAAAGACATATAGAGAAGTCGTAGACAGGGCATTAACCTTAGAGCAAGAGATGAATTTTGAGCAAAGGTTAAGGAACAGAAGCAAGAGACTTGGAGGTAACAGAGATCACTAGGGAGATCAGAAGAAAAGGAATATTAATTAGAACGACAGAAACAAATGCCCCAATGGCAAAACCGACCCAAAATGGAAGAATAATTAGAGTTGGCCAGACGTTAAGGGCAGTGTTTCAACTGCAATCAGCGAACGCACCTAGCGAAGTTTTGTCCCAGCAAAACCTAAACGCGACAGTAGCAACAACCTCCAAATAATCAAGGAGGAGAACAGAATGTATGTCCTCAACAACAACTGCCTCGACAAAATAACACCCAGGGGCAAAATTAGAACCAGGGTCAGGCGCAAAACTAGAACCAAGGCCGTGGGCAAAACCAGGCTAGAGTATTTGTTATCACTGATGCCCCTAAAGACCAAATCCTTGCTGGTGAAGGTATATTCTTGTTATTTAACACTGTTGTGAAACTACTTTTTGATTTGGGTGCTGCCAAGTCATTTGTTTCTGAAAAACTAGTTAATAAATTATAACTAATAAAAAAAACTTTGTCTATAATGTTAAATGTATCAACACTTATAAGAACTACTGTTACATCAAAACAAATGTATACCTGTGACCTTAGGTTTGGGGATAAGCTGATTTTCACCGACCTCCGTGTACTGCCATTCCACGGGTATGACGTGATACTGGGTATGGACTGGTTGGACCAGTATCAGGCATAAATCAATTGTCCCAAGAGAAGAGTATCGACAACTTTGCCCTCAGGAGAAACCTTCAAGATAAATGGTGATATTCATAGGTTGCCTAGGAGCCCAATGATGGCCATGTTGAACTGTTTAAGGTAGAATGATTACCTCGAAAACCTCTTCTAAGAAGACTCTGGAGGACCAAAAGAGATCAAGAACCTAGAAGTAGTACGAGACTACGAAGACGTATTCCCTAATGACTTAGCCGGACTACCACCAACTATGAGCATCGAGTTCAAGATTGAACTCCAACCTGGAACGAACCCCATAGCTATACCTCCATACCATATGACACCAGTAGAATTAATCGAGTTGAAGACTTAACTAGACGAGCTTCGGGAGAAAAAGATTCATCAGACCAAGTGAATCACCTTGGGGGGCACCAGTATTGTTCGTAAAAAAGAAGGACAAATCTACGAGACTTTGCGTTGATTATCAAAAACTGAATCAGGCAACGGTAAAGAACAAATACCCTTTACCAAGGATAGATGACCTTTTTGATCAATTGAGAGGAGACACTCATTTCTCAAAAATTGATCTTAGGTCTAGGTATCATCAGTTGAAGATCCGTGAATCAGACATTCACAAGACTGCCTTTAGAACTCGATATGGACAGTTTGAGTTTACAGTATTGCCTTTTGGTCTAACCAATGCCCGACAACAGTCATGGGCTTAATGAACCGAGTATTTAGACAATACCTTGACTAGTTTGTCATGGTATTTGTTGACGACATCCTAATATATTCGAAGTCCAAAGAAGAACACTTATAATACTTGATGATCATGTTAGAAACACTCAGAAGACACCAACTATATGCCAAATACAGCAAGTGTGAATTCTAGATGAAAACAGTCAAATTTCTTGGTCATGTAGTATCAGCGGAAGGTATCTCTGTAGATCCTGAAAAGGTGGAAGCTGTCACAGATTGGAAACAACTTAAGACAGTCACCGAGATCTGAAGCTTCTTGGGCCTAGCGGGATACTATATAAGATTCATTCAAGACTTTTCAAAATTAACAGAACCTATGACAAGGCTAACTATAAAGGAAGTTCTATTCGATTGGGATGAGTAATGTGAACAATCATTCCAAGAATTGAAGAGGAGATTGACTTCAACCCTTATCTTAGTCACTCCAACTCATGGCATCACGTATGTTCTATACACAGATGCTTCACAAAACAGATTGGGTGCAGTTTTAATGCAAAAAGGAAAGGTTGTTGCATATGCCTCGCGACAACATAAGATCCATGAACGAAACTACCCAACACATGACCTAGAACTAGCAACTATAGTGTTTTCCTTGAAGATATGGAGGCATTACTTGTATGGGGAGAGGTTTGACCTATTTTCAAGTCACAAAAGTCTGAAATACATCTATATCTAGAAGGAATTAAACCTCAGGCAGCGTAGATGGATGGAATTCCTTAAAGACTATGATTTCCAACTCCATTACCATCCAAAAAAAGCCAATGTAGTAGTAGACGCCTTCAGTAGAAAATTCAATAAACAGGAAGACTTTAGGATGGGTGTAACATTGAATGAAGAATGAGCCTATCTATACAATATGACTTGTGAACCAGATCTTCTGCATCAGATTAGGGAAGATCAAAGGCAAGACAAATAGCTCAAAATGTTGATTGAAGGAATTCAACAAGGAAAACATACCAACTTTAGAATGGATGCCGAGGGTCCTTAAGACTCGGAGAAAGAATTTGTGTACCACAATATGGACCGAGTAGGCAAACCATTCTGAACGAAGCCCATCAAACAAAATGCACAATGTATCCAGGAGGAGATAAGATGTATCAAAATCTCCAAAAAACCTACTGGTGGAGAGGTATGAAGAAAGATATAACCAAGTATGTCTCTAAGTGCTTAACCTGTTAGCAAATAAAGGCAGAACACCGAAAGCCCTCTGGATTGTTACAACCACTTTTGATTCCAAAATGGAAGTGGGATAACATTGCCATGGACTTTGTCAGCGGATTACCTAGAAATCAGAAAGGGGAAGATACTGTTTGGGTGATTGTGGATCGCCTCACTAAAGTGGCACACGTCTTGCCCATTAGATCCACAGATTAAGTCAGTAAACTAGGTGAACTCTATGTGAAAGAAATTATATGCCTTCATGGGGTACCTAATACAATAGTGTTAGACTGAGACACCCTTTCACCTCACAATTTTGGAAGAGTCTACAGAAGGAATTAGATACTACACTCACCATGGGTACAACTTTCTACCTCCAGATGGACAGCTAGTCAGAAAGAGTTATCTAGACATTGGAAGACATGCTGAGGTCTTGCGTTATTGACTTCAAAGGAAACTGGAGTAAGTACTTGCACCTGGCGGGGTTTGCCTATAACAATAGTTTCTAGGCAAGTATAGGGATGGCTACGTACGAAACCCTCTATGGGAGGCCCTACAGATCACCAACCTATTGGGCTGAACTTGAGGATCACATTCTTACTAGGCCAAATCTCGTGCAGGAGATGAACAATCAGGTGAAACAAATCCAGAAGCGTCTGACAACTGCTCAAAGTAGACAAAAAATCTATGCTGATATGAGAAGAAGGCCTCTAGAATTCTACTTAGGGGATGAAGTGTTTTAAGGATCAACCCTAAGAATGGAATCAAACGATTTGGAATCAAAGGAAAACTAACACCACGATTTATTGAACCCTTTGAAATATTCAGGAAGATCGACGAATGCGCCTATGAATTAGATCTTCCAAATCGAATGTCCTCAATCCACAACATATTTCACATATGAATGCTGCGAAAATACGAAGTAGATCCCTCCCACATAATTCGATGGGAAGAAGTAGATATCCAAAATGATGCCACATATGAAGAAGCGATGGTTAGGATTCTAGATCGCAAGGTACATAGCTTGAAAACAAAAGATATTCCCTTAGTCAAAGTCCTCTGGAAACACCATAGAATAGTAAAGTCTACTTAGGAATTAGAAAGTGAAATACAGAATAAGTACCCAGAATTTTCACTAGAAACACTCCATCAACAGATACTCAAGTAACCTACTGATAGATTTCGAGGACAAAATCCCTTTTAAGGGGGGGTAGAATGTAATACCCCAAATTATTTTGTATATATGAATGCCATTTAATTGGTATAAACACATGTATATATATATATATATATGTATGTATGTATGTATGTATACTTGACATGTTATCTTAAATTGATATGCAATTAATTGATTAATTAATTAACATAAAAGTATATATGGATATGCATTAATTAATACTAGGCATGTAGTAATATATCGATAAATATACTTAGTATGTGTATAATTCTTCGTCATAGTCTTCGCTATTAAGATAAGAAAATAATATTTTGGATAATATACCAGTATAATATTTTTGAAACTTAAATATATATATAAAGGTATATGTGTAAACTTATTGGTTAGATGCATTTATGAAATAGAAAAAAATTAAAAAAAAAGATGAAATATATATATATATATGTGGTTATATATGTATATGTATATATAAACTTATAAATATAAGTTAAAAAAGAAAGGAAGCGCATGAGCCTAAGGCTCATGTGCATGGCGCACAGTGAATTTGTCGAATTATCTGTGTGCCGATTTAAAAAAAAAATTTAAAGAACAAAAAACAAAAGAAAATCAGAAAAAACGGAAAAAAATCTTGAAAAAATACGAAAAAAATCATAAAAATCAAAACCCAAACCCTAGTCGCCCCAAATAAATAAAAATGGAAAATTTTTTGATTTGGAAGGTGAAAAATGATGGATCTTACCCTCAGTGACTCTATATAAACCCCCCTACCCTATCCATTTTATTCGTCTCAGAACAAGAGTTGAAATTTCTCTTGCTCTCTCTCTGCCTCCTTCCTAGCACCCTCAGTCCCTTTTTTTTTTCTTGAGCTATTCTAAATAGCCTGTGAGGTAGTAGCAACGAAGTGCTACACAAATTTAGGAAGCAATCTCGAAGTAAAATTCTTTTCTTTCTTTTAAATTATTATTCTGATTTAAATAATGCTTGCTTGTGTGATTAGTTTAATTTTATTAAATTATTATATTGTTTATGACCAAGAGAGTATGCTTTGTAGTTGCATCTTATGCAATCTTTTACATCAGAAATAGAAAGTTATTGACTCATTTATGTTGTATTGTTGGAGTGTTTAAATACTATTGAAGAATTAATTATGCATTATTATATTGTTCATGACTGAGAGAGTATGCTCTGTGGTTGCGTCTTGTACGATCTTCTACATAAAAAATCAAAAGTTCTTATTTCATTCATGTGATTGTTAATAGTGTTATACTGTTGGAAGTGCTTGGATACTGCTAAAGTATTTATTTATTCTGCTCTTACATACAAGGATAAGATTAAATGAGATTTCAACCAAGTATCGGCATGGGGATGGATGTTTGGTGTCCCATGCAAAATTAGATTTTTGAACTGGTTGTCAAGATTGACACCAGAGTGGACTGGGTTTCAAGAATGATCCACTTCACAGAGAATGGTTTGAGTTTCCAATTGATCTCTCTCCATAGATCTAGAACACAGAGGTCATCCCCGGTCGGCCTAAATTCCAACTGAAATAATATGTTGTTTGAATCGATTAAATTCTAGAAAGTGTTTGATATGCTTGTGTTATTTGGTTGGAATAATGAATTAAATAGATGGAATGATTCACTAGGCTTTTTAGCTCACCCCCCTCAATTTTTACATTTAAGGAAATTCGTTTTTCAGTCTACATGGAAGACTAATTATTAGGCATTCTTTTTATTTATTTCATTATAGGGCACGTGGGCCCAAACTAATTTATTTCTTTTAGTTTTGAATTTATTTTTCTACTACAACAGTTCATGTACTCAGAATCTAGAATAAATAAATAAAGAGTATTATTTATGAGGCCATGAAATATTTTTGTATATAGACTAATTTGCGCAAGAAGTCTTTTAGAAAGGAAAAAGGATAACGTAGCACAGGCTCCTGGGCGGCCCAAGATTATTGATTGAAGAAAATTATACCGTCGGATGATGGGGACGATGGGGCTTGCGAGGCGGGGTGTTATAGTACTCAATGGTAAAGTCATAATCCTTAAGTAGCTCCATCCATCTCCTCTACCTCATGTTTAAATCTCTTTGAGAAAACAAATACTTGAGGCTCTTATGATTACAATAAAACATAAAATGCTCATCATACAAATAGTGTCACCAAATCTTGAGCACAAACACTACTGCTTCCAGTTCGAAATCATGGATGGGCTAATTTCTCTCATGTACTTTCAATTGTCGTGACGCATAAGAAATTACTTGGTCACCCTGCATCAGTACACACGCAAGGCCTATCCCACATGCATATGTATAGATCACCAACTCACAACTTGGTTTAGGTAGGACAAGTATTAGTGCAAATGTCAAATGACGCTTCAGCTCCAAAAAGACTTCCTTACACTTATCTGTCTATACAAAGGGCACATCCTTCTAGGTAAGTTTCGTCATTGGTGCAACAATCCTTGAGAAATTCTACACAAATCTATGATAATAGCTAGCCATACCCAAGAAGCTACAGATCTTCGTCACTATGTTAGGTTTTGGCCAACGAATGATAGTCTCGACCTTAGCCAAATCTACAGAAATACCATTGGTTCCTACCACATGGCCTAAAAATCGAACCTTTGTCAACCAGAACTCGCACTTGTTAAACTTAGCATACAAGCCGTGATCTTGAAGAGTCTGCAGTGCGATCCTCAAATGCTTGGTGTGTTCCTCCCTAGTTTTCGCGTAAATAAGAATGTCATCAATAAATATAATGACAAATGAGTTGAGATAGGGATGAAACACTCTCTGCATCAGGTCCATGAACATCATAGGGGCATTTGTCACACTAAATGTCATGACGAGAAACTCATAGTACCCATAATAAGTCCAAAAGGCTTTCTTTGGTACATCCTCTTCCTTGACCTACAATTGATGGCACCCAGATTTTAGATCTATCTTTGAAAATATAGTGGCACCTCTAAGTTGGTCGAACAAATCATTTATGCGTGGGAGAGGGTACTTGTTTTTTATTGTCACCTTGTTTAACTGCCAATAGTCGATACACAAATGGAGGCTCCCATCTTTCTTCCTCACAAACAACACCAGAACACCCCAAGGTGACATAGTAGGGGTAATAAAACCCTTACTAAAAAATTCTTCCAACTGGACCTTCAACTCTTGCAGTTTCTTAGACACCATTCAATAAGGTGGAATTGAAATAGGCTATGGTCTTAGAATAATCTCAATAATGAAATCAATTTTTTGCTTAGGAGGCAAGTCGGGTAATTCTTCAGGAAACATATCAAGAAAATCATGGACAAGAGGAATTTTGTCAATACTTGCCTGTGAGGGTCCTTCATTTATGGTGGTCAGACCAGCTAGGGTATCAATCTCATTTTGAGTCACCATTCTACCTAGGGTTCTTGATTTTCAGAAGCACTACCCTGAAAAATAATAACAGGTTGTCCTGGTATTTGAAATATCACCTTCTTGGCGAAACATTCGACATATGTGTGATAAGTGGCTAGCCAATCCATCCCAAATATAACATCAAACTCTAGAAATTCTAACATTCAAAGGTCAATAATGGTCTTAAAGTCCCCCAACCTCAACATACAACTCTCACAAATTAGATTAGGGTAAATGCATTTTCTGGTTGCGGTACTCAACATGAGCTAGGTGGGTGCACTAACAAGTCTAAGTCTCAATCTATCTACATGTCCATAGATAAATGATAGGGAAGGGCCAGCATCAACCAACACATATAACGTATAATCTAAAATAGAAATGACAGCTTCTACCAAAGTCATGGTAGCCTACGGGTCAGGTTGGGTGATTGCTTGTGCTCTCCCTCGAGTAACAGTAGTGATGGGTGCACTGAAAATCGGAACAAGCATAGGGTAGTCATATAGTTTGTGGCCTGGCTAACCACACTAAAAGCATATCATTTGAAGTCCTTGCTCAGCCTGATAGGTCTGGCCCTGCCCATAGCCTCTATGCCCTGAATCTTTACCTTTACCTCGACGTCTACTTCGACCCGCATATTAGGTCGGTGGTTGTTTCGCCGGCTGATACATTTAGACTAGGGTGGCAGTGATTAGAACTATAGGAGATGGTTGACTCTACTCCCCTCTAGACTACCCCCCTCAAATATTTTTTCTTCCTTGGGTATCTACCTACTTTGGGTCTACCACAATAACCACCCTGAGTTAATGACTGGGGCTGTAATTTTGACTACATCTGTACGGTGGCACTCTATACTATCTAGACCATTGGGTGCTCATCTCTACCATCTGTCTCAAACTGTAGCACCTGCTTTTGAATGGTGTCGATGGTAGCCTCACCAGAAGTCGATGTCGCTTGCCTGATATTGGCCCTTAACCTTCAACAGAAGAAGTATGCTCTCTCCCTCAGGTTACCCACTAACTCGGGCACATAAGCCTCTAGTCTAAGAAATCTGTGGGTATACTCCTTGATCAACATGTCTTCCTGTCGCAAGGTCAAGAATTCACCTTCTTATGCTCCCTCGCTATCTCAGGAAAATAAGCACTAAAAAATAATTCCCGAAAATGAGCTCATGAAGTAATCTGACCTTCTATCATTCGGTGGCCTTCCACCAAATGGCTAGTTTATCCTCAAGCATATGCAAAGCAAAGAGTACCTGGTTCTCCTTGGACAACTTCAACGTTTCTGCATTCTTCTCAATATTGAGAAACCAGTTTTCTGTCGTGTCTAAACTCAAACCCCCATGGAACTCCTTGGGTTTCAGATCCAAAAACCTCTTCAGGAGGCGATTATGAGTAGCTTCATCTCCCTATTTCACTAATCTACCTCTACGTGGTCTACAACCCTTTCATCCACTCTGATTTCAGGTACAACTAGTGTAGGGGGTACTACTAGCTTAGGCCTCTATTTCTCACCCCAATCCTATCCAGTAGCTCTCTTAATAAGACTGTCTGGGTTTGAGTAACCTTAATAGACGCCCTGATCATAGCCTCGAGCCTCTGTAAAGGGTCCTGCTCTAGCTGAATTGGAGGTGGTGGCACTGACTCTGGGATCCTACATGGTCTCCCACGTCGAGGAGGCATTGTGGTATGCATAAAATAGTAAACTTCCATCATTTCCAAGATCAAATAGACTATAACTTTAAATGCTTGTAGCACAACATAACTACATGTGAAGGTAACTATCTCCAAGTGATAGTCTAATCCATAAGGTTCAAATTCTAAGTCTTAAAACTCACTAACTCCCAATGATAGTAAAATTTCTCTCATGATATGGCCATTCTCACTCGGTTCCTCTTCCTATCAATCAGAAGTTAGAAAGTTTTTGTCCTTAATTCTACTATGCTACTCTAAATCATTCCTAGGATTTTTCTAACTTTCACGATTACTCTAAAGTTTCCTAGGTTAACAACAATTGTTATTCCTTAATTAGAAAACCTTGGCTCTTATACCAACATTGTCAGGACCCCTTTCCTAGGGTAAAGACGAGCCGACTGACACAATGTCTTGACAACCCTACTCCCAAACTGAGCTTGTCAAAACACTATTAAGCTTCTTTTGACACCACACACAAATAATTGCTGCAGATGTTTAAGTCAAACGAAAGCTGATTACGTATAATCTTTTCTATGTAGCAGAAGTGGAAATGTCACAGTCAAAACATCTACAATATTTTCCTTACTTCCTATACATCATACTAATAAACAAAATAGTAAACCACGTGAGGAAACTTACCAAAATAAAAAAAGTGTGCACTACGCAATGACCACTTTTTTGCCTTTGTTTGCAAAAGAAGAACCTGAAATGTTACAGTAGCAAGTCAATTTGTCCACAATTGCTTAGTGAGTAATGCAGTCTGATCTATAATTTAGAACAAGAATTCTATAAAATAATGTCATATATGCATGCACAATAATAATAATGCAAATGAATGCAACAATTAATGAATGCTAAATCTACAATGCAGTTGTGCACATTCCATTTTGAAATGATTTTAATGCATGAAAACACATGCTAAAGCTCTCAATAGCCTACAATGCAATAATAAATCTACTCGAGTGGGTGTACTTGATAGTTAGACGTATTCTCACATTAGATCATAAGGATCTGCTAGCTCATCCCTCATGTATAATAGCCTCAGATCCTCATTAGGGTAGCCAATTGATAGACCTACACCGAACGTACCCCAAGTATGATAACTTCTGGTCCTCAACGCTCTACCACATCCAATATCCTAACCTGCACTGGATCTCGAGATTCGATGCACATTGTTATTTGAAAACCCATTTAAAGATTGTAGATGTATTGCAATATATAACAACATTTCATTTATGAATAGAATAACAAGTTAAGTATTATATTAGAAAATACTACTCACAAGGATGCTTAGCTCCCAGTGCTCCTCTAGTGACCGGTCGCGTCCCACTAACGTTTGATCCTACATGATCAATGTGGTTTCTTAATTTTGGCAAGAAACTTGGTTTGAATTTAACGTCCTTGTTTAATCAAAGGATTGATTCAGTCAATTGTCGTCCATTTATGGATTTGGTTAATTTTTGGTATGTACAATCAGCTCCAATCAAGCCTAATACTCACTAGTATGTATGATCGACAGGATCAACATGGTCAATTGGTGCAATTAAACCCTTAATATTGAACTAAAATACCAAAAATCTATATCGTCAACACGCATCCCACTTTTCGTACACAATTTTCATAATTTTGGTTGTTAAATATAGTAATTAGAAAAATTTTAATTATTCACTATGTTACACATTTTTTCAGTAAGTATTTTATAATGTTATACAACATTATATATAGAACATTATATAAGAAGTCCATATTATTGAACATTATATAACCCTATATATAATTTTTTTTTATATTTATTAATTAATCCTCAAATTACATAATTGCGAATTTTAATATGTTAGTTGGCTTCCAAAAATCCTAATTTTAATGTTTTTGAGTTTAGAATTTCATTTTAGACATTTCAGTACATGCCAACTAAAATTTTAGTGTTAAGATGTATACCTCCTATGTGTTGACTTCAAATTACCATATAAATTCTTAGGGCATACATAGATACATATAAAGTATATATCTATATTCTACTCGTTGATCTAACAGATTGACATATATATATATACATTGTGTAGTTTTACTCCTAGTGAAAATACATCCAAGTTTTAGGTCACACAATAAACTATCACCTTTATTGAAAATTATATTAGAACAACTGTTCATAACTTTCATAACAATTCTGAATTTAAAAGAGGTAAAAATAGTTTACCCAAAGTGTCAGATCCTTGAGAATATACAACTTTTCTTTTCCTCTTTTCTTTCTTTTTCTTCATCTTTTTCTCCTTCTTTTTCTTTCTTTTCTTTTTCGGTTTCCTCCTCTTTTCCTTTCCTTTCCCAATTAGAAATTGTTGAGCATGAAATGAAGAATGGCAAGGCTATTTATAGTGTTGATTTTTTTGGTTTGTGTGGGCCCCATCTCAATTAATTTCAAGATAAGCATTAATTCCTCCTTATCTATTACTCATAATTTGCACATTATCTTTATTATTAATTTTTTCATTATCCTACAAAGCAACCATGATTATCCTATATATATTTTCTTCGATTCATATATATATATATATGTATGTATGTATGTATGTATGTATGTATATTTTTATATATGTATGCAAGAATTAATATACTGCATTAATTCATTTCATTTTTTTTTCTCGACTTAGCTCCAAGTAAATAATTATTATCATTATTTATTTATTTTATTTTTTATTTAATATGCTCATTAATCAATAGCATTGCTATAATAATCACGTATTTCCATTTAATACATACATTAATTTATATAATTCCTTTAAAATCATGTATTTCTATTTATAATTCATTAATTTATATATAAAATTATAAATCGAACCTATTGACTCAATATCCAATAATACTGGTCATTACAAGGACAATTCTAGATTGTCAGACTAACTCGAGAGAGAAGTTTGATGACTTAATCATCAAAACATAGACCTAGAAATATCAACAGAATTGGAAGATCTTTTATCTTACAGGAGGTTTGTAATATCCCAAATTTTCGTCAAATAATTAAAGATAAATAAGCTTGAGAAAAATAAATAAAATAAGTCAAATAGATTAATTTCAAAGATTTTAAGAAATTTTGGGTGCAAATGGTGGGTTGGCACATGAAAAATAATTTATATTGGAGATATAA
>JAJIYU010015389.1:0-12739 GCA_030144865.1 Tinospora cordifolia
GTAAAGGATGTTAGTTATTAGAGTGTATTTTTTATTTTTATTAATTAGAATATATATATATATATATATATATATATATATATATTATGTAACTGTAACAGTGAATTAAAAAATCTCAAAAAATAAGTATCATTGGAACTATGGGATCAAATTTGATATAAATAAGCCGCCGGACATGTGCATCTTCTTTTTCTTCTGTATTTTCATTCCATGCCTATCATTTTTTTTTTCATTTAAAGTTCAATCCACCCTCTTGGATTTTTGTTTCCATTTTATTTACTTATTGAATTTGTGTTTGGCATCTTATTTAAATTAATTAATTAATTTATCTCATTTCATATAACTAAAAGAGGTATATACATATATGATAAGGGAGCCTGTCGTACACATTCTCACCTTCAACAAATTGCAGGAAAAGTCATAAATGGGTTGAGAGGAAAATTCAACCTTATTAATTCTGAGAAGTTTCCCGTTAATGTTATATTCATATGCATAAAAAGATTTAAATTTCTACCTTCCAAAAAAAAAAAAATTCTTAAAGTATTTTGTGATAAAATAATAATAGTTTCTATGGGATTTTTACTTATGAAACATAATTTCGAATTGATCATTTATAATTTCAATTTTCAATGAATTTTGTTTCTATAATGAAAATCAAAATTTGATCAAAGTTCCCTAAAAAAAAAAGGGGAAAATGGGTATCTAATTATCTGTGTGTACCGTACCTTCCACGCTCCAGCACGGCCCTGGTGGTCTCGGTGACGGACACAACACTTTTCAGTTTCTGATATATCCGCATCGTCCAACGCGGCTCCCCCCTGCACGGTGGTACACCAACATTGGTATCTGATGAATACATCGAAAACAAGTCTCGGAAACATAAAAGTAATATAAAAGAAAAGGCAAAAAAAAAAAAAAAACAATATAACAAAATGGAAAGTGGGGCGCACCCGATGTGGGGTTGGATTAAAACGTTGACGTCTCATGACGGGTCAGCGAAATGGACGACCAAGATCGACTCTGGCTTTGATCAGCTAAAGAAGATAACACGGATGATAAACATGGCGAGTCGCACAGAAGATCACAATGATGATGGGAAAGCGGGGCTTGGACGCTTGGTGCTTAGTCTGTGGGTTTATATAGGAGAAGAGGGCGAAGAGTTGCAATACAGTGTAGTACGAGCGTACAGTACAGAGAAGGAGAAGTCGTTAAACGTAAACATGTGTACTGCTAGGTGTAGTACAATCACTTCACTTCTCGCCACGTTGACAAAGAGAAAAACAAAACCAAACCTGCTTTTATTATTATTATTATTATTATTATTATTATGACTTAAAATAAAATTTATAACGAAGTTTTTCATCACAATGGTTATTTTATCTTTTTAACCTATGATGTTGTGAGGTTCTTAACTTTTAGTTTAATAAAAACAAAAGGGTAATGTGACTAAATTAAATGCATAAGCTCTAAATTTTAATATTTAATTATAATTAAGATTGAAGAATGATCGTTCTGCAGTCAATAAAATAATTTTTATTTTTTTATACAAAACATTAAAATTATCAGGTTACTACAAAATTATAATTTTAAGTTATAATACATAGTACCATAATTTTAAAATAATTTTTTTGTGAAAATAATGACTTTTTTTTAATAATCACTTGTTTTAAACAAAATAAGATAAAATCAGAGGCATTATTTGTTTTAAGAGAGTTTGTAACACATCTTTTAAAAACTAATGACAGCATTTAAAAATAAAGATATCATAATAGCTTTTTCCCATATCATAATTTTTCTTTTTAGCACATCTAATGAGCACCTACTTTTTTTTTTTAACCCTAAAATTGCTTCAATGGCCCCTTAAATGCCATTCTCCAAACTGAAGATAATTCCTGCCAACCTCAATCAATTGCAGTGTCGCTACAACTTCAATTCATCAGCCCATTGTTCTCTCATGCATCTTCTTCTTCTTCTTTTTCCTCATGATGCTGTCCATCCCTTTAAAAACTCAAGGGTATTCTACCCCCATGTGACCTTTTGTTTATTTATTTTTTTTCAGTTATCATTTCATTATTTAGAATTTTACTCGCTCATTCTCAATCTTTTATATATTTCATTCTCCTACCTCATCTTTTTTCTTATTAATTATTTGCATCCTCCATCATTTTTCTCCTATATCAATTGTCATTATAGATGAAAATTTCAATAGTTATAGAAATATTTCAGATGTTCCACATATTCATACAAATTCCTCCACATAAAATTAAAACCAATACAATTTTCATAACTATCAAAAATTATTTTATGTCCAAAATTTTGTATATTCTCTAAACTTTTTCAATTTCAATAATTCATTAAAATTTTAGAGTCTACCTAATTTTTATATCCATTTCTAATGTGTTTGATGTAATGGTATTTTAACTCGAAGTGTTATAACCCTTGTAAGGACTTAGAAAACCAAATACCCTAGTCACCTTCGACCTAAAAGGGGGTTAAATTCGACAAGAATCCATTTTGAACTCTCAAATATCTGAGTATTGGAGATGACAAAATGCTTGCTAGCAAGTTTTAAGGTTTCTCATTGTAGTATTAATAATAACTTTTAAAGAGAAAAAAAAAACTTTTTTAAAAAATGGGTTACCAAACACTTCATTTGAAGTTGACAATTCAAGCTAAAAAGAAATGATGAGCAGCAAAATCACATTGACATTGGTTGAGTCTGGAAGGTTAATGAATTCAACTAAGGGCATCCTCAACGCTTGAGCGGGCGTTGAGGATATTAAACGCCCGCTCAGCGTTGAGACAGCAATGAATTAAAAAAAAGAAAAAAATTACTGCAGCGCATTTAATGCGTTGCAGAGGGTGTTGAGCGCTCGGTCTTCACCGAGCGCTCAACACCCTTAAAGCTTTTTTTTCTTTTTTTAAAGGTGATTTGGCACCTTCGGCTGGCGCCCATTGAGCGCCCGTTGAAGATGCCCTAATATTATTACAAATTGGTTGCAGAACATCACAACAGATGGAGCAATGATCAATTAAAAAAAAATACTCATCAGCTTTTGAATCAGATAACAAGAAGCGTTTTACATAAGCATGTGTAGGGATTGTTAAAAAATGATCTGAAGTAGAAAACAATTAATTCTGTGTTATGTTCTTCAACAAAGAGATAAGAATTAATAAAAGTTGGACATATAATTCTTTATCTAATGTGGATTCAAATTTGAATATGGATGATAATGATGTGAAAGTTTGTTTGATTGGCCAATGCTTAGCAAAGGGAAGAAAGAGAAATGACATGTTAAAGATGAGTGATAAAGACGTCAATAAACATTTTTGAGAAATCCAAAGCTTATTAGAATGAAAAATTAAAAAAAAAAGAAAAAAAATTAAAGTTATGAAAAACTTAGCAAATAAGTTGGAATATTGTATTTTTTTTAAAATAATTATGAAATATTGATCAAGGGCACTACATACATGACAGAGCACCAATTTATTAATTGTCAAAGATAAAAAATTAGAATAAAAATAATGAAAAATCTATAATTTATTTTCTTAAATAAAAAATTTATTAATTAGATTTTTATTTATTTATATGATATGTAGTATAAAAATAAAAATAGATATTTGATATGATTGTGAGTCCTATTTATAAAACCTTGAAAAGTGTAATTTATAATAAGAAATAGTATAATGAAAAATAATGTAATAAAACAATGATGTAACAGATGTAATATGACTATTACACTCAAGAAATGTATAGCCATTATAGACACCCTAGACTTGAGTATGTTGGATTAATAAATTTTTTCACCTAACTTGGATTAGGTTTGGTTAGGGTATGATTACAAATCTACCTCTTGGGTCATTAAACTATTATCCATTAATACATTATCAACATTTTATGAATCTAAATTCAAATAATTAAAATAAAACACCTTTTATTTATTTATTTATTTTCTAATATTAATTATATTGATTGTTGGGACCCCATCAGTGACCTGACCGACATAATAGCCTAACGTGTAAACGACTCTGTCTACCCGCCCGACTGCTATTAAACCTCATTCTCAACACATGCATGATTCAGCAATTTTAGTATATATAACAAAGGTCACATACACAGAAGAAGTTATAACTTAATTTTTGTATACTCAAAGTTATTTATACATTTATTAGAGTCATTTTTACAGAAATAGTAGAGTTCCACAAGTATACTGAAATAAACTGGATTGATATGTACAAGAAACTACTCAACCCCCACATCCAACCTTACGTAATGAGCAAACTTTTTTCCTTTATCTAACTAGGAAGGACCTGTAAAATGTGGTAATAGAGAGTGATGACCTCAAAAATAACCATGAGGCTCAATGAGTAATAAACATAATTATCACTTAATGCAAGTATTCTGTAAACATATGGATGTTTGCTCAGATGTTCATAACCAATGTAAATGAAGCAACAATATGATCATGATTTTCAAATCAGTAAAACACATAATTCCAACCTCGAAACTCTCATGAGCCTAGTGGTCCAAAACCTGGAACTTATATCTGCCGACTATTGCTTACATCTAGTGTTACTACGTCAACAAGTAAGCCTACCAAATCTCACATATAGACCCAAACAGTGTCTCGAAAGTCCAGAAGAGACATAAAAACTTGATAAATCATGCATCACATAATAAAAATCTACGATGCATATGTATGATTAATGCTAACAAAATGCATATGTTTAAGCTAATAAATTAAAGAAAGTATTCACGGATATATATTACTCCTCTCTCTGTTGACCCTATGTTTCCTATTGCCACCTCGTTAGGTCTAATTAACCCAATATTACATAATTATACACTTGGGTTTGAGTTTAGGCGTTGTGTATTCTAGGTTGATGTACAATGGTATGATTTATGAAATTTACTAGGACCTCATTATATATTTAATTGACTCCAAAATTGGTGGATTGTCTCCTCAACTACCTTAGTATCACTGAGATTTTTTCCTGATTTTTCTAAATATTGTAAGTCTGTAATTTTAATACCCCATTGCATTTTTGTTCTTATGCAGAACTGGTACCTAATCTAAGTCATAAGTTTTTCAATTTTATTGAGACCTATCTATTTGTTGAAATGTTATTGAACTTGCTAGATTATACTAAGACATTTCAAATAATTCCAAAAAATTTTATTTTGGATTTTAGGATGTCATTTGTTAAGGCTTCTGGGTTCATAATTTATATATAACTGCAAATGACTGAGTCTGTCAACAGGGTTTGGTTTTGAGTTCGATTAACCCCCTTTCAAAACTCAGTTTGTGCTAATTTTTGGACACTAGTACTTGGATATCTAGGGTTATAGAAACCAAAATTTAGCCTCATAGGACAATGCTAACATGGGTTTTCATATTTTTGATTTTAGGCCGAAATGACAAATTTCTATCAAACTATTTTAACATAGTATAGTCATGGGTCTATTGTGCTCAAACCACTAGTGGGTTTTTAGTGTGTAACACCCCAGCTCCGAATCTGTCACATATGTCATAGGCGACATGGTTGTCTCGTAGCTTGAGACGTCATTACATTCGAGTGCAGTCAATCCTGCTTTCTATCCGAGAACTGGGTATATTACTTTTTTTCTTTACATCATCTGTCACATCTATTAGTTGCACCAGATTATATCCCAAGGTATAAAATAAAGTATAAATATATTTGCTTAGAAATGAAATAGCAATAACCTTGGGATTACACAATAACTGAAGACATTAATTTATAATCAAAGTTATGAACAATTTTATGGGCTCCATTACCAACTCTTGATAATACAAATATTGTCTGGCTTAATGATCGACGATTGACATGATTAAATATGATGGTTTATATACCCTACAATACAGTTCATTTTCTAATATCCTCATATTGTGAGGCACACTACCACCGATTTACATTGATTTGCTAGGAGCAATGTCTTCAATAGTTACCTGAAAAGGAGTGAGTGGGGTGAGCTCAAGAGCCCAGTGGATCATATACAAAACATCAATAACATTATTTAAATCAAACACTGAACATGCAAACACTTATCATTCATTAAACGTTTCAAACATTTATTTATCAACAGTCGTTAATTAGATCGAAAGGGATTAATCTCTGTGTTCCAGATTTGGGGAGAGAGATCAATCCTGAAACTCAAACCCTTCTTTGTGAAGTGGGATCAGTCCTGAAACCCAGTCCACTCTGGTGTCAATCCTGACAACCAGTTCTCATTCTGCATGGAACACACACGAATGATGTCTGTCCCCACGTCGGTACGTGATTGAAATCTTGATTTAATCTTATTTTTATGTGCAGAGTATAATAGAATAAATATTTTGACGGTATTTAAACATTCTATCGGTATGACATCATAAATCAACATTTACCTAAATGAAAACAATGACTTTCGATACAGTATAGTCTGTGGGTTTATATAGGAGAAGAGGGCGAAGAGTTGCAATACAGTGTAGTATGAGCGTACAGTACAGAGAAGGAGAAGTCGTTAAACGTAAACATGTGTACTGCAAGGTGTAGTACAATCACTTCACTTCTCGCCACGTTGACAAAGAGAAAAACAAAACCAAACCTGCTTTTATTATTATTATTATTATTATTATTATGACTTAAAATAAAATTTATAACGAAGTTTTTAATCACAATGGTTATTTTATCTTTTTAACCTATGATGTTGTGAGGTTCTTAACTTTTAGTTTAATAAAAACAAAAGGGTAATGTGACTAAATTAAATGCATAAGCTCTAAATTTTAATATTTAATTATAATTACGATTGAAGAATTATCGTTCTGCAGTCAACAAGATAATTTTTATTTTTTTTATACAAAACATTAAAATTATCAGGTTACTACAAAATTATAATTTTAAGTTATAATACATAGTACCATAATTTTAAAATAATTTTTTTGTAAAAATAATGACTTTTTTTAATAATCACTTGTTTTAAACAAAATAAGATAAAATCAGAGGCCTTATTTGTTTTAAGAGAGTTTTTAACACATCTTTTAAAAACTAATGACTGCATTTAAAAATAAAGATATCATATATAATAGCTTTTTCCCATATCATAATTTTTCTTTTTAGCACATCTAATGAGCACCTACTTTTTTTTTTTTTTTTTTTTTAATCCTAAAATTGCTTCAATGGCCCCTTAAATGCCATTCTCCAAACTGAAGATAATTCCGGCCAACCTCAATCAATTGCAGTGTCGCTACAACTTCAATTCATCAGCCCATTGTTCTCTCATGCATCTTCTTCTTCTTTTTCCTCATGATGCTGTCCATCCCTTTAAAAACTCAAGGGTATTCTGCCCCCATGTGACCTTTAAGGTTTTTATTTTTATTTTATTTTATTTTTTCAATTATCATATCATTATTTACAATTTTACTGGCTCATTCTCAATCTTTTATATATTTCATTCTCCTACCTCATTTTTTTTTCTTATTATTTGCATGCTCCATTTTTCTCCTATATCAACTGTCATTGTGGATGAAAATTTCAATAGTTATAGAAATATTTCAGATGTTCTAAATATTAATACAAGTTCCTCTTTATAAAATTAAAACCAATTCAATTTTCATAACCATCAAAAATTATTTTACGTCCAAAATTTTGCATATTCTCTAAATTTTTTCAATTTCAATAATCCATTAAAATTTTAAAGTCCACCTAATTTTTACGTCCATTTCCAATGCGTTTGATATAATGGTATTTTAACTAGGAGTGACAATAAGTGTCATAAATGGGTCGTGTTTAACTATGTTTGTAATCATGTATCTGTTATGACTCATTTAACTTTTTATAATCAAATTTTTAAATAATTTTTTATTAAAAAATTATTAATAAAAATATAAAAAAATTTAAAAAATTATATTTAAAATAATAATAAATAATTATAGTATTAATAGATTAATAAATATATTAATTTTAAATTAACTTTTTTATAATTTATCTCTTAAATTATTTATAATCGTTTTAAACATGTCATTTTTGAGTTTTTCATGTTGACTCAAACCCATTAATTTCATGTCGTGTTTGTGTCGAGTTATCGTATGGTATCACAAATTGTCACTCCTAATTTTAACTCAAAGTGTTATAACCCTTGTATGGACTTAAGAAACCAAATACCCTAATCACCTTTGACCTAAAAAGGGGTTGAATTCGACAAGAATCCATTTTGAACTCTCAAATATCTCCATATTCAACGCAAAGGATAATTAAAAGTATTGTTGTCACAGATCAAGCTGCTGAAGAATGGGATGATGAACTTATTTTATAGAGTATTGGAGATGACAAAATGCTTGCTAGTAAGTTTTAAGGTTTCTCGTTGTAATATTAATAATAACTTTTAAAGAGAAAAAAAAAACTTTTTAAAAAAATGGGTTACCAAATACTTCAATCGAAGTTGACAATTCAAACTAAAAAGAAATGATAGAGCAGTAAAATCACATTGACATTGGTTGAGTCGGAAGGTTAATGAATTCAACTAATATTATTACAAATTGGTTGCAGAATATCACAACAGATGGAGCAATGATCAATTAAAAAAAAAAAGAAAAACATACTCATCAGCTTTTAAATCCGATAACAGAAGCATTTTACATAAGCATGTGTAGGGATTGTTGACAAGTGATCTGAAGTAGAAAACAACTAATTCTGTGTTATGTTCTTCAACAAAGAGATAAGAATTAATAAAAGTTGGACATGTAATTCTTTATCTAATGTGGATTCAAATTTGAATATGGATGATAATGATGTGAAAGTTTGTTTGATTGGCCAACGCTTAGCCAAGGGAAGGAAGGGCAATGACAAGTTAAAGATGAGTGATAAAGACGTCAACAAGCATTTTCGAGAAATCCAAAGCTTATTAGAATGAAAAAGAAAAAAAAAAATTAAAGTTATGAAAAACTTAGCAAATAAGTTGGAATATTGTTTTTTTTAAATAATTATGAAATATTAATCAAGGACACTACATACATGACAGAGCACCAATTTATTAATTGTCAAAGATAACAAATTAGAATAAAAATAATGAAAATTTTATAATTTATTTTCTTAAATAAAAAATTTATTAATTAGATATTTATTTATTTAAATGATATGTAGTATAAAAATAAAAATAGATATTTGATATGATTGTGAACCCTATTTATAAAACCTTGAAAAGTGTAATTTATAATAAGAAATAGTATAATGAAAAATAATGTAATAAAACAATGATGTAACAGATGTAATATGACTATTACACTCAAGAAATGTATAGCCATTATAGACACCCTAGACTTGAGTATGTTGGATTAATAAATTTTTTCACCTAACTTGGATTAGGTTTGGTTAGGGTATGATTACAAATCTACCTCTTGGGTCATTAAACTATTATCCATTAATACATTATCAACATTTTATGAATCTAAATTCAAATAATTAAAATAAAACACCTTATATTTATTTATTTATTTTCTAATATTAATTATATTGATTGTTGGGACCCCATCAGTGACCCGACTGACATAACAGCCTAACGTGTAAACGACTCTGTCTACCCGCCCGACTGCTATTAAACCTCATTCTCAACACATGCTCAACAATTTTAGTATATATAACAAAGGTCACATACACAGAAGAAGTTATAACTTAATTTTTGTATACTCAAAGTTATTTATACATTTATTAGAGTCATTTTTACAAAAATAGTGGAGTTCCACATGTATATTGAAATAAACTGGATTGATATGTACAAGAAACTACTCAACGCCTACGTCCAACCTTACGTAATGAGCAAACTTTTTTCCTTTATCTAACTGGGAAGGACCTATAAAATGTGGTAATAGAGAGTGATGAGCTCAAAAATAACCATGAAGCTCAATGAGTAATAAGCATAATTATCACTTAATGCAAGTATTCTGTAAACATGTGGATGCTTGCTCAGATGTTTATAACCAATGTAAATGAAGCAACAATATGATCATGATTTTCAAATCAGTAAAACACATAAGTCCAACCTTGAAACTCTCATGAGCCAAGTGGTCCAAAACCAAGAACTTATGTTTGTCCACTATTGCTTACATTTAGTGTTACTACGTCAACAAGTAAGGTCACCAAATCTCACTTATAGACCCAAACAGTGTCTCGAAAGTCCAGAAGAGACATAAAAACTTGATATATCATGCAACACATACTAAAAATCTACAATGCATATGTATGATTAATGCTAATAGAATGCATATGTTTAAGCCAATAGATTAAAGAAAGTATTCACAGATATATATTACTCCTCTCTCTGTTGACCCTGTGTTTCCTATTACAACCTCTTTAGGTCTAATTAACCCAATGTTACACAATTATACACTTGGGTTTGAGTTTAGGCGTTGTATATACTAGGTTGATGTACAATAGTATAATTTATAAAATTTACTGGGACCTCATTATATACTTAATTGACTCCAAAATTGGTTGATAGTCTAGTATCACTGAGATTTTTTTTTTCTGATTTTTCTAAATATTGGAAGTCCGTAATTTCAATACCCCATTGCATCTTTTTTCTTATGTAGAACTGGTACCTAATCTAAATCATAAGTTTTTCAATTTTATTGAGACATATCTATTGGTTGAAATGTTATTGAACTTGCCAGATTATACTAAGACCTTTCAAGAATCCCCAAAAATTTTATTTTGGATTTTATGATATCATTTGCTAATACTGGTGGGTTCATAATTTATATATAACTCCAAATGACTGAGTCTGTCAACAGGGTTTGGTTTTGAGTTCGATTAACTCCCTTTCAAAACTCAATTTGTGCTAATTTTTGGACATTATGTACTTGGATATCTGAGGGTTATAGAAACCAAAATTCAGCCTCATAGGACAATGTTAACATAGGTTTTCATATTTTTGATTTTAGGCCAAAATGACAGAATTTTATCAAATTATTTTTACATAGTGTAATCATGGGTGTATTGTGCTCAAACCATTAGTGGGTTTTTATTGTGTAACACCCCAACTTCCAAATCTGTCACATACGTCATAGGTGACGTGGTTGTCTCGTAGCTTGAAACATCATTACATTCGAGTGCAGTCAATCCTGCTTTCTATCCGAGAACTGGGGATATTAATTTTTTTTCTTTACATCATCTGTCACATCTGTTAGTTGCACCAGATTATATCCTAAGATATAAAATAAAGTATAAATACATTTGCTTAGAAATGAAATAGTAATAACCTTGAGATTACACAATAACTGAAGACATTAATTTATAATCAAAGTTATGAATAATTTTGTGGGCTCCATAATCAACTCTTGATAATACAAATATTGTCTGGCTTAATGATCGACGACTGACATGATTAAATATGATGGTTTACATGCCCTATAATACAGTTCATTTTCTAATATCCTCATATTGTGAGGCACACTACCACTGATTTACATTGATTTGCTAGGAGCAATGTCTTCAATAGTTGCCTGAAAAAGAGTGAGTGGGGTGAGCTCAAGAGCTCAGTGGATCATACACAGAATATCAATAACATTATTTAAATCAAACACTGAACATGCAAACACTTATCATTCATTAAGCGTTTCAAACATTTATTTATCAATAGTCGTTAATTAGACCGAAAGGGGTTAACCTCTGTGCTCCAGATTTGGGGAGAGAGATCAATCTTGAAACTCAAACCCTTCTTTGTAAAGTGGGATCAGTCCTAAAACCCAGTCCACTCTGGTGTCAATCCTGACAACCAATTCTCATTCTGCATGGAACACACACGAATGATGTTCGTCCTCGCGTCGGTACGTGGTTGAAATCTTTATTTAATCTTATTTTTGTATGCAGAGCATAATAGAATAAATATTTCGACAATATTTAAACATTCCATCAGTATGACATCATAAATCAACATTTACATAAATAAAAATAATGACTTTCGATTTTTGATTTAGAAGATCGTACAAGATGCAACTACAGAGCATACTTTCTCAGTCATAAGCAATGTAAATGAAGAGAAATGAAAGAATTTCACAAATCATTTAATCAATATCCTTGCATATTTCTAGACATTCAAACAATGTAAACATCATATATTCAACATAAAAATTCAAATAATAATAGAGAGTAAGATAATCACTTACACCTCAATTGTAGACTCCTTTGAACCCTTGCATTGTTATTCTCACTTGTTTCGAGTATTTGATTATCAGTTTTCAGGATCTACGTTTTGAAAATGTGATTTAATAACTATCCATTTACAGTATCATATATATGAACAGTACTGTATATATGAACAGTACATATTTGTGAACAGTGAATATGAACAATAATAAATAGTATCAGTGAATAGTATCGTATATATGAATAGTAAACTACGTATACGTGAATAGAGACATCTCCAATCTTAAATAAAGACCAGGGCAGAATCATTATATCTGCTTTAATTAGTAGAGCCCTCCAATTGCTTCAAAAGAGGTGCCCAATAGTAGATCTTCACTATTGCTATGCGAAAATTGAGGTTTTTTCCTTCCTACTGCTATATTTGCTGTCTAGAACAACTGAGAACAAGAGAAGAAAAGAGAGTAAGCAAAAAATATTTCTTTCTTGCTGGAATGAATTTTCAGAATGGTGGTGGGGGGGGGGGGGGGGGGGGGGGGGGGGTTGTAGTATTTTTTTTGGGGAGAAAAAGAGAAAAGTGTTCAGTTGTTTATAGTTTTTT
>JAJIYU010015390.1:0-12733 GCA_030144865.1 Tinospora cordifolia
CCCAACTGGCATCATAATCCAATTGTTCCCTCACACCATTGGAGCAATCGAATTATGGTTAAACTTTTTCATCACATTAACACACAAATCAAAGAATACTATGTGCCAAGAGAGTTCAAGTTATGTAAAATGTTCATAATTATGTACTAGTAACTCAAAATTTATTTACAATATTTAAAGTGGATAGTGATAGTTATAAAACCTTCTAACACCCATTTATCTTCAAGGCTATAAAAAAGATTAAGGCATTCCTTATTCATTAACTCCCATGTAAACCTCACCCTTCTTTCCCAGACCTTAGCCAATTCAATATCTTCTCCTTCTATGCCCATCTTATACAAACCTGTTGGAATCTCATCTGTGACAATCTTGCCTACATCTTCATCATCATCCACCTAAACAAACCAACCTTATCTTGCCCAACTAGCTTAGCTAGTTCTGCTACTACTAGGGCTAGAGTGCATAATAAGCGTGCAGTATAGCATGGTAGTAGCACATTAGGGGTAGTTAGCGTGCATTGGCATTAGTGCAATAGATTAGAGTGCTATGCATTGTCTTGCTAGTGCATCTTTCTAGCGTTAATTGACTTCGTATCATGGTCCAAAATTGCTAAAATAACCATTATTCAATAATGATAGAACATTTATTCAATTGCATAAATCAGGGTCCTTGAGAATTTGACGACGAGAACGATCTCACCCTTAACAACCTAAACAACGATCCCACCCTAAAGTAAATAATCATGTTTATAAAAACCTAAACAACGATCTCACCCTCGTCTATACCTCTGTACTGATTTCCAGCTATGCCTTCGTCTATTTTGGATTCCCAAAGAACGATTGCGTGAAGAAAGAAGACTAAAGAAGAAGGAAGAGCAACTAAGAACAAAGAGCAATAAGGAAGAAAATGAAATGGGGTGTTTTTTTTTCAGTTGGGGTCTCACCTTCATTTGTGATTTCCAACTGTGATATCAATTTTTGACTATGATATTAATTTCCAGCAGCAATCTTGCCTTTGCCTTTGTCTATATCAATTCCTAAAGAACGTCCATGCCAAAACGAAGGAATAAAGAAGACTGAATAAGATTGAAGAAAGAAGGGTGAAGAAGAACGAAGAAAGAAGAGTAGGAAAGTCAACTAGATTCCCAAAGATTGTCTGCGCCAAAAAGAAGGAAGAAAGAAGATGAAGAACAAAGAAAGATGGGAAAAGAAGAACAAAGAAAGAAGAACAATATGAAAAGTGAAATGCGCCGATAAGGAAGGTAGATGTGCTTCGATTAGAAAGAAGAAGGAGAATCGCGCGAATCTGGGAAAGAAATCATTTTGCGCGCCAAAATCATGGGTTTAATATATTTGATAAAAATTTATGAAAGCTACTGTAATACTTGAAAATTTTGGGTTAATAAAGGACAGTCGATGACACTATTCAATCGGTGACATTGCTCAATCAGCAGTACTGTTCAATCGGCGACATTGTTTGTTGGTGGCATGACAATCGACGACACTGTTTTGTTGGTAGCGCCTCACGACAAACGGCGACAGTGTACTGCACTGTTCACTTGAGATAAAACAACTGCGGTGGTACTATAGCGCACTGTTTTGTCGGAGGTACTATAACACACTGTTTACTCAAGACAGAACAACTTTTGGTAGTACTGTAGCACACTATTCACTACTGTTCATATGTGTTGTTTCTACATGAAAAATCTATGTAAACCCATCTCCCTCATTCACAAATTTATCCTAGCAAGAGAAAAACAAATATCTTTTTATTACTCTTTTTTCCTCTCTCATTTTTAAGTTGTTCTAAATAGCAAATATAGTAGTAGGAAAGAAAAAAAATCCAAGTTTCTACATAGCAATAGTGAGGACCTACATCTGGACATTTATTTTGGAGCAACTAGAGGTTTCTACGAGTCAAGACAGGTATAATGACTCTGTCTAAATTTATTTGTGTAGGATTTGAGATATTAGGATGTTAAAAGAACAAGAGATGAGAGAAGCATGTGTACAAATATCAACTTCAGTACATATTGTAATACTGTTTACATTTACTATATTATTGTTCACAAATATAGCACTATTCACAGGATACTGTTTACAGGGCACTATTCATAGCTACTGTTCACAAATGTGTACTGTTCACATGTATGATATTGTTTATAGATACGATATTGTTCATATATATGGTACTATTCATGAATAGTTATTAAATCTTATTTTCAAAATATAGATTTTGAAGAATAATAGTCAAAGACTCGAAACAAGTTGGAATAACAATGCAAAGAATCAAGGAAGCCAACTATTGAAGTGGAAGTGACTACCTGAACTCTTTCGTATTATTTTGGTCAAGATATGAAGCACGATTCTGTATGATTATTGTTATATGTTGTTTTAGAAGCATGTTAAGGGTGTATGTTTATGAATGAATGTCTATCTATTGTTGTGGATCTATAGCATGCCAGTTTTGAATGAAAGTAAGTTACAGTTAAGAATCTATACCATGCATGCCATGTGATGAATAGAATGATTAATGTGATTATAAGCATGTTAACTTGTCTATTTGTATCCATTGGTTATTTATATTGAGTATTTGAAAAGTGAATATACTTTTGATCATTAATCAAAGATGATAAAAAGAACAAACCACGTACTAACACGGTGATGTAGATACTGTGGCAGTAGTCTAGCATCACCATGGGTACTACTAGCCCTAGGCAAGTCTCTATTTAAGGGGATTGAGAGTTTAAGTGAGATTTCACTTCCTGGTTTGATGATCGAGTAAGACACCAACCCCGAGATATGGTTCTGAGTGGGTAACAAGTCTTCGGGCATTACATTGAATACTCCAAACTTACGTTGGAATGTCGATGAAGAAAATCTTTTAATTTTAACCTTAACTCAAACAATTGAATCGTTGAAATGCCTAATGCTTTACAAGTGCTTGCATGTTTGTATTTTAACTATTATAATGCTTGAGATGTTTTTATCCATTAGGCTCTTAAGCTCACCCTACTTACTCTTTTTCAAGTAACCATTGAAGACATTGGTACTGACAAACAAATGTGAAAATAGTCATTAATGGTAGTGTGCCTCATAGTATGAGGATGTGTTAGAAAATGATCTTTATTTGCTATTTTCAATTGTGTGGCATGTGACCCACCATATTTAGTCCTGTCAGAAGTTGACCATTAGGCCAGGCAGTGGTTGTCTTATCAAAACTTGTCCACGGGGCCCACAAATTCGTCTTGAATTTTAATATAAAAATTTAAATCTTTTCTGTTATTATGTGATTCCAAGGTTATTATTATTTTGTTTCTAAGCAAGTGTATTTGTATTTCTTTTTGAACTTTGGGATATGGTCTAGTGCAACCAGCAGATGAGATAATTGATGTAAAGAAAAAGTAATATCTCGGTTCTTGAATAGAAAGCAGGAGTTACTGCATATGATTGAAATTATGTCTTAAGCTACGAGACAAATACGTCACCTATGACGAATGTGAAAAGTTTGGGAGCTAGGATATTACAAAGGTGGTATCAAAGCATAGTCAGTCAATAACTGACTGAAAAAAATGTTTAGACTGAGGCCAAAGATGGTACCAGTCTAGTGAAATGCTCACATAGAGTTCAATCAGACCTTAGTTAGTAGAACTACTAGGCAGAGATAGAGGTGACTCACATAAGGAGTCTGGAGCTTAGGCAGTAGCTCACCAGGTAAGAGTTTTACTTTAAATCAATTTAGAGTACCCTACATCTTGTTTTGAAATTGAAATCATTTTGAAAAGATTATTTTTAAAAGAGATATATGTTTTCAAATGTTTTGTTTGAATATGAAGATTACGAGTTGAGTTGATAGTGGGTTAGCCTTGTTTTGCGTAAAGCTAAACATTGAAAGGGAGATGGGTTATCGTATTCTAGAAGGCTAGTTGCTAAGTAGACTTCGGTCTTGCCACCCGACTGTATGTTGTCCCACCAGCTCATATAAGTAATCAGAGTGGAAGAACACACTTACTTTTTACTAGAAAACTAAGATGAATGTTTAAGGGCAAAAAACATACTATAATACAAAGGTAGTACTAGAAGTGGTATCGGAACTAGACCTGGGTTGGTCTAACAGAGGAACCTTTCAACTAGGAATTGAAACCTTAGGTCTAGAAAAAAGACCTTAGGTAGAGACTTGGGTATTGCCAAGGGTAGCACGGTTGATCATAAATAAAAGCTTTTAGGGCATAAGCTAGAGATTGATAACGTGTGAAACAAAACACTTGTTTGGTCAAGACACAAGATCGAGAGGATCATGTATCTTTGTTTTCTATGTGGTATGGGACGCATAGGAATTCAGGGATATGGAGGAATCCTAGACTCGGAGAATGACGACCCATGTTTGGTGAGTGATCGGCGTCTTTGGATGAGCTTGTTTCCCTATGCTTGGTTGGTATGGGACAGTCAAGTATAGTGGGGCTTGGAAAGCCTTGGACATCAAGACAGTTGCGAAATTGTTTGGGTGTAGTGAGACTCTAAGTGGAAATTTATGTCGATAGATAAGAGTGGTATGGGACGCTCAAACCCAAAGGCATAGGTGGAAGCTTGAGATTTCTCTATGCTAGCATGCTGATTGTGATGAGATGTGTTAATGTTTTACTTGCTTGTACCCAATGACATTAGAGAATCTTGAAATACCTCAAATCGAACTTAGAAGTATGAACTAATAGGTCGTTGAACAAATTGAGAACCTAGAAACATAAATATAGCATCACAATAGCACGGATAAAATGAAAACTTCAAGACACATACACGACCAAGGAAAGGATGCTATTTTCTCAAGTCTAGAAAAACATTTTTGTATCCCAAGGATAAGGAAAGGTGGGTTGTGTACCCAAGATAAATATTTTCCTTGAAATTTTTTTCATTAGGATACCTTATCAGATACTAAAATGGCTTTTGACTTGTAGATAATGGCAAAGACTCGAGGAAATGTGACAAGGGCTAAAAATACTGATGAATTTGATGAAAGGGATCAGAGGGCACTGGTGGCAACAACAACCCCAGTCGAAATGAAATTATCACCAAAAATGGTGACTGAGCTCTCTCGACAGGTGTTCGAACAGGTAGTGAGGGCACTGCCACAAGTGCTACCACAAATACTGGCACAGGTGTAGCCACAGGCAGCACCACAACCTCAGATACAAGTACAACTATAGGACCAAATTCCAGCACAATAGCCGACGCCCATACCAGAGGTTCTAGTCCATCAAAGAACGCATGAAAATGTTGAGGATAAGGTGTAGAAGGAAATGCTAGTAGACTTACAGAAACTCAAACTCTTACCGTTTGATGGTATGTCTGACAGCATAGCTACAAATCACTGGTACCAAGAATTAGATGAACACCTGGATGCGCTAGGTGCTACAAGATTCCTTAGAGTTGTGCTAGCCACATATCAATTTAAAGGATTAGCCAAGAGTTGATGGCAGATGTTGAAGGCAGATCCAAACATCAATGTTCAACATATGAACTGGGTATGATTCAAAGAGTTGTTTTATGAGCAATTGCTTTCAAAATCTATGCAAGTGCAGATACAATTTGACTTCATCAGATTGACTCAGAGAGACATGACTATATTTCAGTATGAGGTCAAATTTACTGAATTGGCCAAGTTTGCATCTGAACTAGTCAAGGACGAGAAAATGAAGGCCTGTAGATTTGTAGAAGGCCTAAAGATTAAAATTCGTAGAATGGTGAATCCAATGGGATTGAAAACTTACAAAGAAGTAGTGGAGAGAGCACTAATGACGGAGCAAGAGTCAACTTTGAGCAAAAGTTGAAAAACAAGGGTAAGAGGCTAAGTAATGGAAAAAACTTCCAAGGGAATAAAAAAAAATAGAACAAAAATTAGCCTCAGAGGCAGCAGACCCAGGGTAGAGTTGACAAGCAACAGGCTCGGAGAGAAGGAGCTTGTTACAACTATGGGTAGAAAGGACATCTTACCAAGGATTGTTAGAACCAGGGATCACAAAAACAAATCCATGGGCAGAATAATGGTCAGGGCAGAAACCAAAGTGGACGTAGATAGCAACAACCACAATTGAGGCAACCCCAACAATAGTAGCAGCAACAACAAGAGGGCAGACAAAATCAGGCCCGAGTGTTTGCTATAGAGGATGGACGGGTGGAACCTGTACCAGCTGTCAAAGGTACATTCCTACTGTTTAATGTTGCTGTTAAGATTTTGTTTGATTTGGGTGCCACTAAGTCATTTGTGTCAGAAGAACTAGTTAGGAGATTACAACTAGTGACATTCACGCCATCAGAACCATTATATGTGTCCACTCGCATAGGAGATACTGTAGTTACTCGAAAAGTTTGTATATGTGAATTGACATTCAGAGACAAACTAACAGCTACCAACCTTAGGGTATCACCTTTCGAAGGGTATGATGTGATATTAGGTATTAACTGGTTGACTCAATACCAGGCTCAGATCGATTGCCTAAGATGAAGAGTTACATTGACTCTACCATTCGGAGAGTTAGTAGAAGTCAATTGGGATATGCAGAGACTACCTTGGAGTCCTATGACAGCCATCTTACATTGTCTAAATAGAGTGAAGACTTCAAATAATTGCTAGAGGACGATACTAGATTTGGAGAATCTAAGAAGATTTCGGAGATACTCATAGTACGGGAATATGTAGATCTATTCCCAGATGATTTACCTGGACTACCACCACATAGAGAGGCAGAGTTCAAGATTGAGCTGTATCTAGGCACAAATCCTATAACTATTCCTCCTTGTAGAATGGCGCCAGTAGAATTAATCGTTCAAGACACAGCTGGATGAATTCCATGAAAAGGGATCCAATTGACATAGTGAATGACCATGGGAAACTCCAATATCATTTGGAAAAAAGAAAGATGGATCCATGAGGTTGTGTGTTGATTATCGAAAATTAAGCTTAGCGACCATAAGGAACAAATTTCCTTTGCCAAGGATAGATGACCTGTTTGATCAATTAAGGGGAGTCACTTATTTTTCTAAGATTGATCTTAGGTCAAGCTATCATCAGTTGAAAATCTGAGAGTCAAATATATAGCAAAACAACTCTTAGGGCTCAATACAAGCATTTCAAGTTCACAGTGATGTCGTTTGGTTTAACTAACGCACCAGTTGCATTTATGGATTTGATGAACCGTAAGTTATGATAATACCTTGACCAATTTATAGTAGTGTTTGTAGATAACATCCTAATTTACTCCAAGTCAGAGGCTGAACACATTGAACACTTAAAGATTGTCCTGGAGACGCTTAAAAAAATGAATTATATACTAAGTTCAATAAATGTGAATTCTGGATGAAAACGGTCAAATTCCTTGGCCATGTAGTATTAGCAGAAGGCATCTCGATAGATCCCAATAAGGTGGAAGTTTTTACAAATTGGAAGCAACCTAAAACTGTGATAGAAATAAGAAGTTTCTTAGGCTTAGCTGGATACTATAGGAGATTCATCCAAGATTTCTCAAAGTTAGCCAAACTCATGACAAAATTAACCAAAAAAGGAGTTAAATTCAATTGGGATGAGAAATGTGAACAATCATTTCAAGAATTGAAGAGAAGATTGACTTCGATCCCCATCTTAGTCACTCCTACCCATGGTGTTGGACATGTTCTGTATTCTGATGCTTCGCAAAATGGATTGGGTGCAATGTTAATGCAATAAGGAAAGGTTGCTGCATATGCCTTGCGACAACTGGAGGTTTGTGAACAAAATTATCCAACACATGACCTAGAATTAGCATCCATTGTATTTGCCTTAAAAATCTGGAGACACTTAAAAGATTTGATCTGTTTTTAGAACATAAGAGTCTGAAGTACATCTACATACAAAAGGATTTAAATCTTAGACAACGGAGATGGATGGAATTCCTTAAAGATTATGATTTTCAATTATATTACCATCCAAGAAAAGCTAATGTAGTGGCATATGCTTTGAGAGGGAAATTTAAGAAACAAGATGAGGACAAAGGTCAAATGTACTAGTTAATCAAAGATTTCAACCTCGACGTCACCTTAGATGAGAAGCAGGTATACCTTTACAACATGACTTGCCAGCTGGACTTCCTGTATCAGATCAGACGAGAGCAACAACAAGATAAATGGATCATGACTCTAATTGAAGAAGTCAAACAAGGCAAACATGCATATTTTAGAATTGACACTGAAGGTGCATTGAGACTTAGAGATAGAATCTGTGTTCCTTAAAACAGACAAAGCATAAAGATCATATTAGACAAAACACATCAAACTAAATATACGATGCATCTTGGCGGAGACAAGATGTATTAAAAGCTCAGGAAAACCTATTAGTGGAAAGGAATGAAAAGAGACATAGCTAAGTATGTCTCTAAATGCCTAACCTATCATCAAGTAAAGGCTGAGCACAAAAAGGCCATCGGAATGTTACAACCACCCCTAATCCCTGAATGCAAGTGAGATAACATTGCCATGAACTTCATCACTAGATTACTTCGAAGCCTGCAAGGAGAAGATACTATATGGTCATTGTGGATCGTCTCACTAAGGTGGCACATTTCTTCCACTAGATCCATGGACCAAGTTAGTAAATTGGGAGAACTTTATGTGAAGGAGATACTACGACTTCATCGCATGCCTAAAAGCATAGTGTTAGACAAAGTCTCTTGATTCACATCACAGTTTTGACAAAGTCTACAGAAAGAGTTGGTAACCCGACTCAATCTGAGAGAGTCATTCAGACACTAGAAGACATGCTGAGGTCTTACGTCCTTGACATCAAGGAAAACTGGAGCAAGTACCTACACCTGGCAGAGTTTGCCTATAACAATAGTTATTAGGCAAGTATAAAAATGACTCTATATGAAGCTCTCTATGGGAGGGCTTGCAGATCACCAACCTGTTGGGCTGAACTTGAAGACCACATACTTATTGGGCCCGATCTAGTGGCAGAGATGAATAATCAAGTAAAATAAATACATAAGAGATTGACCACTACACAGAGTAGACAAAAAAGTTACTTCGATAAAACGAGAAGGCCCCTTGAGTTGTAGGTAGGTGATAAAATGTTCTTGAGGATAAGCCCTCATAAAGGAATCAAAAGGTTCGGATACAAATGAAAGTTATCACCCAGATTTATTGCTTCCTTTGAAATAGTTAGAAGAATTGGAGAATGTGCATCTGAATTAGATCTACCAAACAAACTGTCATTAGTTCACAACGTGTTCCATGTGTCAATGCTGAGAAATATGAACCTGACGCCTCTCACATAATCCATTGGGAGGAGGTAAACATTCAAGACGATGCCACGTATGAAGAAGCAGTAGTTAGAATTCTCGACCAAAAGTACAAAGCTTGAGAACGGAATCCATTCCCTTAGTCAAGGTTCTCTGGAAGCATCATGGAGTAGAAGATGCAAATTCAGAGCTAGAAAGCAAGGTGAAGAGCAAATACGTAGACCTTTTCACCAAAAATATCTGATCAAACAACATTAAAACGAGTAAGTACAAATTTCAAGGACAAAATCTATTTTTAGGAAGGTAGGTCGTAATACCCGAAAATTTTGGGTTAAAAAAATAATAATCAGCGGCATTTTTTTAATCGGCGGTACTGTTCAATCGGTGACACTATTTGTTAGTAGCACTGTATTGTTGGCAGCATTGTAGCACACTATTCACTCAAGACAAAACAACTTTTGGCAATGTTGTAGCGCATTGTTCACTACTATTCATATGTGTCGTTTCTACATGAAAAATCTTTATAAACCCACCCCCCTCATTTGAAAATTCATCACAGCAAGAGAAAATCAAGTCTCTTTGCTTACTCTCTTTTCCTCTCTCATTCTTAGGTTGTTCTAAACAACTATAGAAGTAGGAAGGAAAACACTCAAGTTTCTGCATAGCAGTAGTGATGGCCTACTTCTAGGCATTTATTTTGGAGCAACTGGAGGTTTCTACAAGTCAAGATAGGTATAATGACTCTATCTAAGTTTGTTTGTGTAGGATTTGAGACATTAGGTTGCCAAAAGAACAAGAGATGAGAGAAACATGTGTAGAAATGTCCACTAAGTACATACTATAATACTGTTTATGTGTACCATACTATTGTTCACAAATACAACACTATTCATAGATATTGTTCACGGAGCACTATTTATAGCTACTGTTCACAGATGCATACAGTTCATAAATACGGTACTATCCATACATATAGTACTGTTCATGAATAGTTATTAAATCATATTTTTGAAATGCAGATTCTGAAGACTAATAGTCAAAGACTCGAAACAAGTTTGAATAACAATGCAAAAAATCAAGGGAGTCAATAATTGAGGCGGAAGTGACTACCTGAACTCTTTCATATTATTTTGGTCAAGATATGAAACATGATTCTGTACGATTATTGTTATATATTGTTTGAGAAGCATGTTAGGGGTGTATGTCTATGAATGAATGTCTATCTGTTGTAGTGGATCTATAGCATGACATGTTTTGTATGAAAGTAAGTTATAGTTAAGAATCTATACCATGCATGCCATGTGATGAATATAATGATTAATGTGATTACGAGCATATTAACTTGCCTATTTATATCCACTGGTTATTTATATAGGATACTTGAAATGTGAATATACGTGTGATCATTAATCAAAAATGATTTTTGCTAACCCTACAAGTGTACATGTTAGCACTAGTATTAATCGGTGAGACCGGATATTGTCCTCAGGGACAAATCAAATTAAAAAAATACCTTAAAGCCCAATTTAACGCTGGTTTTCATTTTATCAAGACTCCAATTGACATGAGTGTAGCAAACTCTAAACTAAAATTTATCCTAGTAAAATTGATAATTCTATATTTAGAAAACTGTGTAAAATAGATGTCTAGGATAGCGAATGTCGTTGTATGACCTGTGATTCTTGTTTTAGATCATGAAATATCTACACTATGAGTTCTAGCACTGGTAATTGAAACCCTCTCTCGAAGCGCTCCAATATCTATTAGCGTTGCGTTATAATGCCCTCTCTCGAAGTGCTTAATCAACAACCCAATGTTATGCAATCAAAAGTCCTATGCAACTCCCTAGATAAGCTAACAACCCTGCAGTCAATCAACTATCATAAGTCTATATCGTGATAACCACCCATTAGACCTCTCTCCCGAGTTAGTCTAATGTCTTGGGCTCGTCATGTCTATGGCCAGTAAACACAAAGCATTAAGCATACACAACATAAAATAGTTTTTCTAAATCAATAGCATTGACAAGAGATCACAGTTCATACATTGGACATCACATCCCAGATAAAGAAAACTAACTAGCTTCACATGAAATTAATAGAAAAAATTAAACAATGATAAACAAAGTTAATCGTACTCAAAATTTGATAAGAATCTTCAGTCCCTACTTAAAACCCTGTTTTTTGCCTTTTCTCAGTCGTCACAAGTGATCATTTCTGAATTTGGTCCCTTTTGGCTCTAATAACCTCTCATATTTATAGTCCTGCACTAAAGAAACCATAAAAATATGAAAAATCCCGATAATTAATAGTGTGACCACAGTCACTGACCGCGATCAGTATTTTTCTTCAATAAAAACTGGAATTTTCTCGTTCTGTCCACCGTGGTCCAACATTGTTGTTCATGATCCACATTCTGGTTACTAAGGTCACTGATTAACCAACCGCGGTAACCAGTGAGCTTTAGCCACATCTTTGTTTTTCTGCAGTTATCGCGATCTTCAGTTATTCGACCATAGTCTCTTGATGCTTTCTTCATGATTTCTTCTTCTTTTTGTCTTCATGTGATGCAATTTTCCTTTTTACTTCAATCTGAACCTGCAATACACTAAATTTCCTTTCCCAAGCATCATTTTCTCATAAAAGAACTACAAATCTTTAAAACAAAGCTTATAATGAAATGAAACAATGCAAATCCCTAAACTATATGCTCATGCTACTAATTATGCAATTCTTCACCTAATTCTCCCTTTATTTCTTATAAAATGCTATAAATCACCTATACTATTATTAGTTTGTTGTGCAACTAACAAATACCCCCAAACTTAGACTATTCTTCATCCCCGAGCAATGACTCAACTTCAAAATCGACACACCCGTACCATATAAAATTAAATTCTTTTTCACTTATCATTGTAACCTCAATCTTCCATTATTGTAGTTTATGACTCCTTAACATTTTCCTAGAGCCATTTAGGTTGTCTAGATTTTAAGCTCATCCTCTATTCTTTCTCAACTTCACCCTTTCATCTGTTAGTATCTCAATCCTCCTAAACTTTGTAGGTGATTTGCAGGCACGATCCCACTCACAGAAATCCTTTCCTAATATCTAAGTACACAGACCCTCTCAATTCTGTCTTCTATCTATCTTCTACTTAAGTTAAACTATAGTCAGGATCAGTGGTATTTCTTCTAGGTTGTAAAGTGGTCTAGCTAAAGGTACAAGTGTAATAGGAATTAAGTCTGACTCAAGTGTACACTCATAGCAATAATAACAACCTATTTTGTTTGATTTTTTTTTATATAGCTTGATCCTTTCTTTTCAAACCTTTGTATTTCTTGTTCATGCTCACAACCTGTAATACCTAAAATTTTAGTGACGCAATAATCAAAATTTGAGTTTAAAACACATTTTATTAGCACACACACACACACACACACACACACACACACACACACACACACACAC
>JAJIYU010015391.1:0-12691 GCA_030144865.1 Tinospora cordifolia
TATATATATATAATTTACAATTTAATTGTACAATTGAAATAGAATAGAAATATAAATTAGAGATTAAAAAAATTTCAAAAAATTTGAATAATATAAATAATAAGAAATTCAGATACTGAAAATAAAGGAAATCTCAAAATAAAAATATAGAAGCATTAGCAAGTTTACATTATGTAGATATAGGTTAAAAAGAATTAGAATATATGGATTGCAAAAATTAGCAATTAAATATGTGTATAGATGTGGCTTATATTAATAAAATATAGTAAGCGAGAAAAAAATAAAACAAAATAAAATACGGGCACACCGCTCGAAATATATATATATTGCTTTTAGAAAAAAAGAATAAAAAAAGTGGCACACCGAACGAAAAGAAAAGAAAAAAATAATAATACAATAAAATAAACTCTAAATATATACTTGATCTTGCGACCCAAAGTTATTAATTTTCACTCTCCCAAACTTTATAAGGGCCCTGTGCTCACAATTCTTTCATCCCAGCAAGAACTGATACATCCTTCTTGCTCTCTCTGTCTCTCCCCCTCTACCTCCCTCTTGGCATTCTTTTTCTCTTTGGGGCTATTCTAAACAACAATTGGGGTGGAAGTAACGGAGTACTGCAGAAATTCTGTAACAGTTAGTGTTGAAGTAACGAAGTGCTGCCGGATTTTAGAAATGTGCAGAAGAGATTTATTTAAGGTAAAAGTGATTTCTCAAACCTCTATTCTGATTCTTCAGTTTAATACCATGTTTATACATATTGGTGTGTTTATTATGTTTGAATAACATGATTTAATTATTTATTTTTTAAAAAAAATATATATTTCAGATTTGCATGTGCACCACAAAATCATGTCATTACTAGATTATACATGTTTACATTTATTTAAAAAAAAAAACATGATGCATACTAAGTGTTTGCTTTCATGTTTTGAATGTTTATATGTTAAAATTTTTTTTTTTTTGAGCATGATTTATTTATGATCCATAATTATCAAATTTAAAGAAAGATGTTGAGATTAAGAATCACGTACTGTCACAGTGAACATGAGGGTCATTGTGGGTGTTCTTTACATATGATTAGTTCACATGGGTGATGTCCCAAAATACTTGGAATATGGGTTAGGCCCTAAGTCCAATAAAATTTGACAAGAAAATGTCTTTTCACGTAAGGGAGGTATTTTGATAAAAAACATCAAGGGCTTTGAAACCCTTTCAATCTAATTTACAACTATAAACAAAATGTTGTAAAATGCCTAATGATTTACAAGTGTTTGAATTTGAATGTGTTATTAATACTGAATTAGCAATTTAGTGGTTTTGAAAAAGATCCAATGGGCTATGTACTCACCCCTTCCTTCTATTTTTCAGAAAATTAAATCACATGAAGATCATGAATATTAGTTAAACTCATTTTTCTTATTATTTAGAAAGTTTATAATTTCTATGTAAGGGCATGTTACCCAAGTTTTTGAATTTTCTGTTATAATAATTTTTCTTCAAGATTGAATTATGTAACTAATTTTATTCAATTAATAGAGTTATGAATTTCTTTTATTTCTTGTATTATTGTCTTATTAAATTCTTAAATTGAGTTATGTACTCTTAAATACAAGTAAGGCACGAAATAATTTAAATAGAAAGTCAAGTTATATACTTGTAAAGTAATGCCAGCCCGGCCCGGCTTGTGGTAAAGTCCGAATTGAAAGTCTCGGGGGTTGGGGTGTTACAAGCATGAATAATCCCACATCGGATGGACTTCAGGAGGATGTTTGGTTCATAAGTGCATCCGGGTAACGACCTTGTGACGAGGCCTTTTGGGTGTGAGTTGGGCTCACATGCCAGGAACAAAACCCCTACGGTGGGCGTGTCTAACAGGGGACAATATTGTCACAGTAGGGCCCGGAGTGTTACAAGTGGTATCAAAGCCAACCCTGAGTGTAATGGGTGTACATCTCGAGGACGAGATAACCTCCAAGGGGGGTAGATGAATAATTCCACATTGACTAGACCTCAGGGGGATGCCTGGTTCATAAGTGCACCCAAGTAAAGACCATGTGACGAGGTCTTTTAGGTGTGAGCTGGGATCATATGCCAAGTTTTGAACAAAACCCCCACGCTGGGCATGTCTAACGGGGGACAATATCATCATAGTGGGGCCCGTGGTGTTACAGATTCTAAATTTGCTTTGTTGCATAAACGTCTTGTCATCCCTCAATGACTATTGTAAAAAAGTATTAAACAACTGCAACATCAAAGATGTTTCACTATCTTCATTTGTATGTCATGACTGTCAAGTTAGTAAATCTCATAAACAATCATTTCCTCAATCAAGAGCAGTTTACACCAAACCTCTTGAACTTCTAGTTGCAGATGTGTGGGGTCCAACATCAATGACCTCTTCCAATAGCTATAAGTATTACGTCAGTTTCTTAGATGCATTCAGTAATTTTACATGGATGTTCCCCTTGCATGACTACAAGAAATTCGATCTACAACAACATGCAATGTCGGTCATCTTAGACGTATGACAACTTGCAAGCACATGTAGTGTATTAAGATGCTGTCAAAAGGTCATTGTATTCAACAACATGCATTGCATATTCTTGTAATTATATTTTTATGACATACAATGAATGATGGTATACATTTTTACAACATGCAATTGCATGTCATAAATTTATGACATGCATTATGAAAATTGTAATCACATTCACAACATGCACTATGAATGTTGTATTTGTATTTTACAACATGCATTTTGAATGTCATAGTAAACTATTACAACATTCTCAACGTATGTTGTCTTGTAGCATTTACAACATACATTAAAAATGTTGTAATAGCTTAATATGACATTCAAAATGCATGTTAAAATACAAATACAACATTCACAGTGCATGTTGTGAATGTGATTACAACTTTCATAATACATGTCATAAAATTAATTATGATATGCAATTGCATGTTGTAAAAATGTATGACATCATTCATTGTATGTATAACATCATTCATTGTATGACATTTAATGTATGTTGTAATATATTATTTTGACAACAACATGTTTTAATGTTGTAATTTAGCATTTTTTTAATTATAATATTTACTTTAAATTTAAATAATCTAACTACTTTGAAAATTTGTATAACATAATATAATCTAAAGTTTGTAACTCATGTACATCATTAATACAAAATTAAATGCATATTATATTAATATTTAAGTGTTTAAGTATTACATTTATATCAACATAAAAAATGAAATCTAAGACAATATGTACAATAACAAAATTACTTATATAAATATACAAAAAAGTAAGCATGTTACGTTATATTTTCTACAACAAAAAAGATCTTTCATAACATGAGTGTCCATCTTTTCATCAGCCCAAAAGTTGTAATTTTAACCTGTACCATAATCAAAAGAAATAATAATTAAAACATGTGCAAAAATAATGAAAGAAAATTTATTTTTAAAGAATCTTATAATGTATCTTTATTCTTTTTTCGCATTTCATGTCTCACACACCTTATCATGGATATGCAAGTCATTAAATTAAAATGAAGCATATCAATTAAAAGTTATAAGATATGTGATTTTATGCACCTAAGCATAATCAATCCACAAGCCAATATCATACATAGTTGTAAGCAAAATAAAATCTGCAAAAACTAACTACAATTTCTATCAAACATAAAAAAGTTACAAAATGTAACTATAATAATGAAACTGATAAAATCTCTTAACAAATGACATTTTATATCGTTAAAAATTTTAAACTATATTTATGTCTTCATTTTACACCTTATATTATTTATTAAGTTAAGATGAAATTCACTACCAAGTACTCTCACATCAATACACAACCATTTTGACTCTCTTCAAGAGAAAAATAATAATGTCTCATTTTGACTCTCTTTTAAATTATCTTATTTTCATCTTGTAATCATTATAGTATATTCTTACATTGTAAAATAAAATAACATAAAGTTTGTTCCTCTTATTTAGAGAGGAAATGTCCTTTTAAAAGAAATGAGAACTATTATATATACCAAAATAATATCATCATCACAACCCATAACCCCGCAAAAACCTCTTGATCTTCCACTGTTCCATTCATTATTTAAGGCATTCATACACACATAAACAAAGAAAAACTACAATAATAAAAAAAGTGACATAAGTATTTAAGTCCAACTAGAAATCGCAAGATATTTCATTACTACACTTTTGTTACATCTCAAAACCAAAAACTCTTACTACAATAGATGATAAAAATCGATCAAAGTAATAACGCTCAAAAACATAATTTGAAATGAAAAGAAAATGCATTCATTTCTTTTCATAACTAATTATCAAATTAACAATATAACATAATTCATGGCAATATCTAAGTGCATTTGAATGCTAATGGATTGACTAACATTTATTCTCTAGATTCTTTTTGTGAAGCATGTGTATATTGAAGAAAAACTATAAAGTCCTTCTCTACTATGAAGTCATCTTACCTTTCCAACAACTTTATACCACATGCATAGATAAATTTTTAACATGAGAAGAGTTAAATTTTGATTGAATTGAGAAGTATATGACTTTATTAAACATGTTTAACTCCCTTACTATGCAAAAACCACTCTTTTTTCTAGTGCTCTAACACTATAATATTTTTACCAAATGTCTATATTAAATCAAATGTCAGAAATGAATATAAATTTAACAAAACACCAATTTTAAATATATCCAGCACAATAAAAGAAAATAGATTTTATAGATTGAAGCACATCTTCATTAAAAAATTAAGATCCTAATTCTATGATTTATAACAAATCCAATTTTTTTAAAGTAGATAAAGACAAGCATCATTATACCTGGTTTAAATTAATCTTATTGATCTCTTAGGCCATGCAATAGTTGTTCCAGTAGCATCGCCAACTCTGAGTTGAAAACAACATTTACCCATACCCTCCAATTATCTCTACCAAGAGGCATACTATGAACTGTTGATGTGGGATCAGTGGATGAAACTCTACCTTCTGCAACAATTTCTTCATCTTTCAAGTTATACCAATGCAATAAATGGCATTTCATATTCTCAAGGACAACATTTTCTCTGCAACTATTATTGTTTTGATATGGCTACATTAAGCAAAAAATGACTAAACATATGTTTTTTGTGATGATAACATAACCAAAAAAATATTAAAAAATAACATTGTACCTGAGTAATTTGATTTCCTGAAGCTATATCTTCCAAAATTTTATTACTTTGACTCTATAAAAAAAAAGAATTTAAAAAAAATCATTACGTCTTTATTCAATGTGTAAATAAATAGTAGATTTATTTACCTAATTTTGTAGTGACATTTCGACTTTTTCTGTGAGAAGTTTCACTGTTTCATGCTGACTTTTAAGCTTTTCTTCTAATTCCTTGACCCTCCCTGAACTTTTGATGGATGCATCAATGCTTGATGGTGTCACTCCAAATCCAAGTCCCGGAACAGAACCACGTTGCTCAGGTCTAGCACTTGAGCAAGAACATCTTGTTTAATATTGGCCTTTTCACTTGGACTTGACATTGATTGTCTACACTCTTGCAATTTTTTCTCTAGTACAAATAAATCATACAAGCTAATATCAATCATCAATAATTATTTACCAATTATAAATAAAAATATAAGTACAACTAATTTTAAAACATTCACCAATGTATCATCAACTTCTTGATTGACTGGTTCACCATTTTTTCGGGTATGTCCCCGTGTCCATACATCCACCCTCGTTATTGAAGGTTGAGAGCTCTCAATTTTCTATTCAATTAAAAAAAAACATTTTAATAGGCCCCATAAAATTTACTTTTACTATACTTATATTATCTTCATTAAATAATCTTATACCATTTCATGCTCCAATAGAGCATATCCTTTGCGGCTCATTGTATGTGTGATTTTTTTATTGGTCCTCATCTTCCTGAACTTGTTACTTTTAACCTATAAAACAAATTGTGCAATAACACATAAGAAGATCATGAGTAATAAATCTTAAGAAAGAAATAAACTTAAGTTATAAGTAAATAAAAGGATACCTCAAACCCTTTTGATAGTCTATTTTCCATAAATTCCTTCCATTCTTCAGAATCCACATTGATCGGACGAATATGTGCTATAGTTTTATTTTTGTCCCTTTTGGCATCTCTTATTTGCTTAGTGAGCTTTGATTTGTATTGCCTTAAACTTTTGCCCATTGCTCGAAGTGTTAGTTTTTTGTGAGACTCATCAATGACAAATCTTTGCTGAAACAAAAAGTTCAAAATAAAAATAAAAACTTATATTAGTGATTAACCTTTAAAATAAAACTACAATGATATTAATATTATGTACCTGGACAAGAAACCATAACTCCTCTTTCACTTTTGAGTCAATTTGATTCCAATTCTTGCAATTGATTGGCACATATTCTCTTACTATGACCCCAAGGTAAGATGATAATTTTTTAGAATTTTTAGAAATAGGTTTTCCTCTTCATTATATTCAACAGTCAAGCGTGGAGCTCGATTGCTTATCATGCCCATCCTTGTTGGCCCTCTTTTCCTTTTTTCATTTTTTTCTGATAAATCAAACTCTTGATTTTCTTCATCCGCAAGCAAGCTACTAGTCCCCACTTTCTTTTTTCCTTTCTTATCCGTTGTATCTTTTTGAATGACTTGGTTACTATCTTGATTATTTGATCCATTTGAGAGACTATTTGAAATAATAATTCCTCGATCTTTTCTTCCACGAATAGCGGCAATCAATGCATTATGTTGCAATATTGCCCTTGCTTTTGCATTTTTTGAGCTCTGCATAAGACAAATAAAGGCTTAATGTTAGTATGTTAATCTAATTTATTTAATAACCCTTTAACAAGAAAGAAATTTGAAAAAAAAATACTTACTTCACCTACGATATTCTTTTCCATTTCCTAACGTGTACTATCCAACTATCAATTGATAAGACAAATTTTTTGCAATATGCAACAAATCAATTCAAAATGTTAATGTTGAAGCCTATAACAAAGAAATAACCAAGTTATAAACATTTTCAATATCTTACACATTACATGACTAAAGTCCACATTTAAATGTCACATTAAATTATTACTTGAACAATGTTTAGATAGCATATCAAAATATTACTTTCAATTTATAAGATAATGTTCATAGAACAGAAAAAATTACATGATCATATTTAAACATCACACATGGTTCCTTCTACTTTAGCCCTCACACAAGGCTCCTCATTTAAGTTGTCAAATTGTGGCACATTCATTGTTGTACATTGCTCAAACTCTTTCTCCTTGTAAGCACTCAAATCATGGTAACCATTAGGTGGTGCTTGTAAAACGATATACCAACTTGATGACTCATCCTCTCTAGAATAAAATACTTGTTTGGCTTGAGAGGCTAAGATGAATGGATCCCTTTCAAATTGAGTTAGTCCGTCATGGAGATTAACCAAAGTAAACCCATTACTCGAATGCCATTCACAACATTTCCCCAATCACACCTAAAAATAGGTATGTTAAATTTAAAATAATCTTGGATTATTATATCCTTAAAGACCCCATAATAAGAAACTTTACTGCTAACTTGTGCGCTATCTTTTGCACTGGCTCTACATATAGTGTCTGCCTCAACCAATACACCACTATTCGGTCTTGATTTTTCTGTATTTTTAGTGCAGTATCGTTTTCCATTTATATGACATTGCTTGCTCTCTTGGCCCTCGAACAAGCCATCTCATTGTATTTGACTCGTTGCTAGAACTTGTTTCATTTAAGACCTGTACAATTAAATGTCAATTAAATAGTGATCACAAACTTACTAATATATATATATATATATATATATATATATATATATATATAACAAGTAAAGCTTATATTAAAGAACCTTATTACATATCCATGAACTGCAAGTCTTTGTATGTTTCTTATTCAATAAGGTCATATTCCTAGAAAGTCGCTTGTCTACTAGCTTGAGTTCATCCATGTGCATTCTAATTATAAAGATATGGATCCATCAAGTTAGAAATATAAGTTTAACATAAGATTACTTGAAAAAGAATATACTTACTGAATGTATGGTTGGACTTCATCAATATTAAACAAGATATATTGATGAGCAGCTTGCAATAAATCAGGTGAAAGAGTGATAAATTTTCCTGTAAACATGGGACATCCTTCTAATATGATTTCATTTTCCACTTCCTCATTTCTTAGACGTCAAATACCAACTTGAGATGCTTGCTTGAAGTATGTACTACAAAAATGTGTGCATTCTTCTACCAAATAACGTTCAGCTATACATCCTTCTGGTCGTGCGCGATTTTTAACATATCCTTTAAGTACTTTTATAAACCTAAGAGATGACATGAATAATACATGATATAACTAAAGAAATCTTGCAGTTACTACCACATAAGTTGATTTAAATAAGGAATTGAAGGATAAACTTGTTTTACCACTTAATATTACCTCTCAAATGGATACATCCAACGAAATTGTACTGGGCCACATAAGCATGCTTCTTTTCTGAGATGGATTGTCAAATGAATCATAATATCAAAGAATGATGGTGGAAAAAATCTTTCCAACATACACAAAGTCAATGTGATGTCATCATCTAACTCCAACATTTTATTTCTATCAACAACTCTAGCACACAAATGATTAAAGAATGCACACAATCGGGTAATTGCACTCCTTGGACCTTTGGGCATTATTCCTCTAATAACAATTGGTAGAAGTTGTTACATTAACAAATGACAGTCATGAGACTTGAGGCCAATAACTTTGCAATCATTCACATTGACACTATTACTAATATTGGAACCATAACCATCTGGCAACTTTAAGTTGGCAAGTCGCTTACAAAAAACTCTTTTTTTCCATCTTTGATAGGGAATGTGAAGCCGCAGGGATGTAAAATTCATCTCCTCTTTTTTGGATGTAATTCAGATCTAATGCCCATACTCTTCATGTCTAAGCGAGAGTTAAGTCCATCTTTGGATCTACCTTTAACATCCAAGAGTATATGAATAATGTTATCACATACATTTTTCTCGATGTGCATCACATCCAAATTATGACGCAAAAGCAAATGCTGCCAAAAAAAATTATGCACTTAGATAATAATTCAAAATAACTATCTACCTATTAAAAAATAATAATATAATAAGAAAAATCTTTTATAAGTTCATACCTTCCAATATGGTAATTCAAAAAGTGCAAACTTCTTTTTCCGCCCTTCATTTTCATTTATTCTTTTCCTTTTCTTGCCACTCTTTCCCCTATTGTTCACCAAATCTTGAACCTCAAGGAAAATTGCTTCTCCTATATGCCACTTTGGTCTCCCACGAGTTTCATGCTGACCATTAAACCAAGACCACTTTGTTCTAAATGCATGTCTATGATTGAGAAATCGCCTATGACCCATATATGAAAATTTTCTACTGTGGGATAACCACTCATACCATGTGTCTAATCTACACATGGGACAAGCAATCTTTCCTTTTGTTTTCCATCTAGACATATTTTCATAAGCAGGAAAATCATTAATTGTCCATAATAAAATTGCTCTTAAGTTGAATATAGAATCATTAGATGCATCATACATATCCACTCATGTTTCCCACAACAGTTTTAAATCATCAATCAAGGCCATCAAGTATACATCTATATCATTACCAGGTTACTTTGGACCAGGGATAAGCAAAGTCAACATCAAATTATCTTTTGTCATGCACAACCAAGGAGGTAAGTTGTATGTTGTCAAAATGACCGGCCAGCAACTATATCTCGAGCTCAAGTCTTGGAAAGGATTGAAACCATCAGTGGCAAGCCCAAATCTAATATTTCGCGGATCAAATGCAAAAGATGGATATTTGTGATCCACTAACTTCCAAGTAGGTGAATCTCTTGGATGTCTCAATTTTCCATCATCTTTCTTGTTTGATGAATGCCAAGTTAGTTCTTTTGTCGTGTTAGCGTCATTAAACATACTTCGAAGTCTTGGTACAATTGGAAAATAACGTAACACTTTTGTAGGAACACCTTTCTTTTGTTTGCTACAATATGTATTTGTCTTCCATCTAGATGACTTGCATTTAGGGCACCATTTGCATCTTTAAGATCTTTCCTAAAAAGACAACAATCATTCACACATACATATATTTTCTCATAACCTAAATTGAATTTCTTTAGGAGGTTCTTCATTTTGTAAAAAGTTTCTGGAAGCAAATTATCTAATGGCAAAATGTCACGTACAATTTGAAGTAGTTTATTGAAACAATTGTTAGTAAGACCATGTGTAGCCTTAAGCCTAAATAATGCAACTGTTGTTGACATCTTTGTGTACTTTGTACAACTTGTATATAGAGGCATCTCTGCATTTTTAACCCAATTTACAAACTCTTCTCTTGTTCTATTGGTGTCTTGCCCTTCATCAACATTATTGGTTTGGTAATCCATATGATCTTTGAACAAACTGTATGTTTCCATCGTCTCCAAGTCTTCACTCATAGAACATGTTTGAGGATTTTCACCATGTAGAACCCAAGTAGTATAAGTAGGATCCATTCCATTTATCACCAAATGTTCATATACAATTTCAGTTTTGTGACGAGATAAGTTTTTACATCGAATGCAAGGGCAAACCATGATTTCTGATGTCTTATATCTTCCTTGGGACATGTTGATGAAGTTGCATGCTCCATCTCTATATTCTTGTGAAACTCTATATATGACAAGATTTAAAATAGTAAGAATCCATCATTGTCAAAAATTTACAATTAACTAGTTTTAATTCAAAGTTTAGTTTTGAACACACCTTGACAAATGGACCCATTTCATATCCATAAGTTAAGAATGAGCTATAAACTTTCCAGCTTAGACTTTCCAACAAAATGAGCTTTACAAAGATTTGCAATAAAGAAATTAGAAAACTTAAGCAATATGTACGTGTCTTAATGACATGTGCATAGTTTGGTAAAATATACTACAAGCAATAAGGAAGAGGACAAAGAGATACAATAATCTAAAATGACAAAAACAAATGAAAATGTGTATATATATGTGCATATGCATGCAATTGTGCTTACAAGTTTCTATCAATGATATCTAGAATTCCAACTATTGTAGAGGCATAGGTGAAGCAATTGTTTCCCAGACGCTTGCAAATAAGGTGAAATTAGGGGCTGTCCTAGTAGTTCAACTGCAACATCATATCAAACAAAATTTGTAGTTTGATTAGATAAGGAATTTTACATCATTGCTGAAATAGTAATAAGAGGGCAAACTGTAACACCCCGTAACTTTGCGGTCGTGCCATGTCATGAGCAAATAATAGTAAATAAGTTAATCGTTCACTCGCGCTTTTGCTCGTGCGAAGGCGCGAGTGATGCGAAAATGAAACATATTGTTTGATTGAAAAAAAATACTAATAATAGTATGATAAAACGATAATTTATGTTTTATAGATAGGTATAAATACCGAAAATAATTAATTGAGGGTTATTATGAAGTGGTGGAAATTAATAAATAAATAAAAATATACATTTTAGAAATAATATAATTTATGCTAAAGAAATAAAATGAAAATTTAGAATTTGATAATTTTAAAAAAATTTAAAATTTAATGATCATTGGTTATGAAATGTTAAATTAACCAAAATAAGAATAATAATAATATTTGATTTAAATTTTTAGAGATTAATATGTTTACTTATACATGCACATCTTATATAATATAAGAATGGTTAAAAATCAGAAAATGCAGATTTATAAAATTATAACAGAAATTTAACAAATTAAAAAAAAAAAAAAAAAGAAATATAAAGATAAGCATGGGCGCACGTAAGGAGTGGTGTGTGTGTGTTTATACAAGAATAATCGGTGGGACGTTGGCGTATCGAAGACGCCGGAACAGTAGAACCAACTGGAACGATCGAGATGGGCGGTGCGTTGGAGAGATTCGAGAATAGTCGCTGCATCTATAAATAGAGCAAAGGAGAAGAACTGAGCACGGTACTCTGTTCGTGTGAGTATTGCTGCAGAAAGAGAAATGAAGCAGTTGGACAGCTGCTGCAACAATGAGCACCGGACGAATAGGGGAATTGGAATATGATGCTGCAGCGAGAAGAAGAAGATGGAGCCGTGTGTGTATGTTCCTGCTTATGTGGGTGCTGCGCAGTATGGGTAAAGAAGGAAAAAACAGAGCTGGCCGGACGAATTACAGCAGGTGGCGACACTCTGTTTCGAAGGAGAAGGACCGAGCTGCTGCAGCTCCTATAATGGAAGAAGAAGACGGCTGCAGCAACTGAAGACGGGAAATAGAGGGAAGCAGCGATGCTCTGTTTTGTGGATGGTGGCTGCTCGTGGTGTTGCTGGTGCTGCCGTCGTCGCTGCTGCAAAATGAAGGTGAAGCAGACCTGCTGCCGTGCCGAGCAGAGAAAAGACAAGAAAGCAGAGCAAGCTCCGTTTTATGTAATGGCAGCTACTCGGTGGTTGCTGCTAGCCGGAAAGAGGAACGAAGAAGAAGTAGAGAATGAAGGGGTGGCTGCAACTGGAAACAGAGGAGAGAGTGACGGACGGAAGCAGAGCATGAGTTGCTGCTGTCACTGTTACCGGACGAGAGAAGAAGAAGAGGAAAGGAAGA
>JAJIYU010015392.1:0-12704 GCA_030144865.1 Tinospora cordifolia
GGCGTTTAACACTTTGGGTTCTTGTTTCTTTGTTATTCAAGGGTTCAAGTGGATCATTAAATCTAATTTTAGCTTTCTTGGGGTGAGTATACTACCTTGAATTGGGGGTTCCTAGGATCTAATTCCTAGCGGGTCCGCATCAGGATCATCAATCAATTGTAGATATAAAGAAATTCCTTTTAAAATTAGAAAGTTGGTAAAATGTACTAGATCTTTTTGTTATGCACATCAGAAGTAGAAGCAAATTAATAAAAAAACGCATACCCAAATAATCAACAATTCAAACAAAAGCAAAGAAACTCACATGCAAGAGCGTACAAATTTAATGTGATTCAGTATATTACCTATGTTCACAGAAGATGAAAAATAATCTATTGTAAAAGAATGCAAATAGATTTTAACCTAAAATCAAATTAACTCAAATTCTCTCACATAAAGTTATTTTCACACAAATCTCAACTTTTCACTTATACTTCTCGTATATCTTAATAAGGGTTTATATAAGAAAAGAGTCATAATTACATTTATTTTTTAATTAGTTTTTAAAAAACAAAACTACTTAAATTATCAACATCATCTCAAAAATTATTATTAAAGAAATCGTTTCTAATTAATTTTCACATTGAATTATTTAGAACCACTCAATATCTAACAAACTCCATCTTGGCAAGAACCACTTCAATCTTATCACTATATTCTCATCTATACATATAACCAAAAGCACTTATCTGTAAATAACATCCTTATAAGTGGTACTATTACTTATATCATCTATAACAGGTATGTTTACATCTGCTACCATATTTATAAAATGCACAAATCGTTGATTGCTTCGTACCTTAGTCATAATTGACTTCTATTGTTGTTGGGGCTCACATGCCAAACTTTTAGTAACCATGCCAACTCCACCTAATATCATATATATATATATATATATTTTGCAACAATTACAAGTTGTTCTTCCAAATTTCCTTTATTACCATCAATGCATCTCATATAATCTTCAGAACACATGCTTCAATAGTGATCTTGAAGCCTTTTTACTCAACTTCACCAATAGAGATGATATTTTTCTTCAAATCTAACACATCATACTTTAGTCAAATGTCTGATTGTTTCATCAAGCAACTTCAACATAATTGTACCCATCCCTTGAGTTTTATAGGTACTATCACTCAAAAAATTTAATTGTTATCACATTATTTAAGATGGGAAAACCATTCTTTATTTAAACACATATAATATGTACAATCTAAATACAAGATCTATTCATCAGATTGACCTTCTAATGATAAACAAGTCAAAACATAATCAAAATTTTTAACATCCTAAACATGTGTTACATTTATACTGGCATTGTTCTTCTTTTTAATCATTGGATGGTCATTCCAAATCCCATTTGATGATAAAATGTGCATGCATCTTTGGATAATGTCATTCTTTTTGAAGACTTTTCTCTCGATCTTGATCTACCAAATTACTTCTCATCAGATCTATTTGTTTGCAACTAGACCCTTTGACCAATGATCACTAACTAGAGACTTTTTCATTAACTCATTCAAAAGGAGCATAGCGAAAATATCTTCAAAATTTAAAGTCTTCTTTTCATAAAACAAGGTAGTGGCCAAGTGTTTATATGACTCAAAAAGTGAATAAATAAGGAGTAGAGCTTTATCGTCATTTTTAATCTTCTAACTGATATTTAATAGATTTGCAATGATTTCATTAAATTCATTGAGATTCTCGTTCATAATTGCACTTTCTTTTATGTGGAATATGTACAACTTCTTCTTTATACATAACCTATTTGTGAGAGACTTTCTCACATATTTATCTTTTAATTGTATTGCATACCTATAAGTCAAACTCCTCCTAATCTTTGTTTGGCATGCTCGATGATCTTCCTATTAGATCTTACAAAGTGTTACATAACTGTTAGTTACATAACATACTAACTATATTTATGTATTTTGCATATGTTTTGCATGGGTTTTTAGGAAATATAACATGCTTGTTTATAATTAGGTACTTAAGCATTTATATGAGCATGACATGTCATTTGCATAATTAGAGAATTTTGATATAGTTTCCAACTGCTTATACTTGTAATTTAACACCTGAAGAAGGTTTAGTTGTCCATGTAGGTCTAGATTAAGCAAAATTAGACTTACAAATGAAAGAAAATGGAAAATAGCTCAAAGAGGCAGGAATACATGTATTACTGCAATAGGCATTAAGCTACTGTGGTAACACAGTGAAAGAACAATGAAAAATGAGCAGCAAGATACACTATCGTAGTAGTGTCTAGCACTACCACATTGTGGCAAAGATTAACAATGGAATGAAGAAATTCTGGACTTCGTTTGGTTGAGCGATGATACTGCAGTAATTGTGCATGAATACCGCGATAGTGTGATTAGTTAAGAAATGCGGATTATGGCTAATGAAACTACTGCGATCAAGGACTACAGTAACGCGATTAACTTCAATTTTTAGGGTCTTTTAAGTGGTGTTTTATGACTTGTTAAGAGAGCAAGTATACAAATAGATACTTGTATTAGGATTTTTATTATTTGGTTATTGGTTTCATACTATTGACGATTGGAAGTGAAGAAGAGAGAAAAGATGGAAATAGAGACAAAAAACGAGATCAAGCCTTGAGTATGATATTTTATTTGTTGAAACCTTTGTTTGTGATCTCCACAATATGTCTGGCTAAGCACTTTTAATTTCTAGGATTTAATTTTGATTGTACGAAGTTTTGATTCTTTATTTTGATTAATCTATTCTAAGGTTTTGTTTTATAATTCGTGTGTTTAATGCTTTTTATTTACTAGCCATGAATAAATTGATCTCGAGCTATTAAACTAACTCAAAAGAGTTGTTTAATGATTGGATAATCAAAGTATATACCTAGAAATATCAATTGACCAAGAGGTTGTTGATTTTATAGGAGGTTGCATGTGATTATAATGTTTACTGCATTAGTTTGGTAACTGTATGCCTCAAAAAGGGTATTAGGAAATGTAATTAATAGATATTAAGGCACCTTGAGAAATGGCTTTAATAATAAGTGTCATAACCTACAAAAAAGGGATTCGATTAATTGAAATAAATTAATAGGAAATATATGATATTTTACTATCCTATAAACTGAATTGATTTAGTTTTTAAAACCAACACTCGTTGTTTTTAATTTGATCTCAGTTTAAAGTATTCAAACCTTGATTTTAAGCCTTAATAAAATTAATATTAAAATTAGACTGGGATTTGAGATTATTAGCCATAGACTATTTCCTGGTGACGATATTCGGTTACTTACCGTATATTACTATTACGATCCTATACACTTGCAGTAATTCCAATAGTAACTTAGACTGTAACTTGCAACACACTAAAATCGTTTTTGCCATTAAATATTTTTATATCAAATTTTATATTTGATACACTTATAGTATTGTTCACCATATCAACAATCAATCTAATCACTAAGTAGATTTGTTTGCTGCAAATTCATACAAAAAGTGGAACTAAAATTTGACTTTGAATTACTCATATATTACAAAAATATGGTCGTTGAATTTCATAATATATGTTGGCGTTGTGTGTGAAATAAAAAAAAAATCTCATTTTCACTCAAATCATGAAGTTAAAAAAAAAAAAGAAGAAATTTCTTCTTTGACTTTTTATTTTCTTTTCTAAAGCCCAATTAAAAAATCTTCTCTAGGTTTTTTTTCCTTGCCTCCGTACGAAGAGACAGAGATGCCACGATTTTTTTTTGCTTATCATAGTTGCACAATGCATTCTGGCAACGCTTCTATTCACTTACTAGCATGCAATAATAATTTGTGTCCCACACATTAGCAAACCAAACAAACCTCTTTGATACCAATTTGTCGGCAACAGAAGTGAAAATTAATCAAACAAAGTGTACACACCCAAATAATCAACAATTTGAACAAATGCAAAGAAACTCACACACAAGAATACACCAACTTAACATAATTCGATATATTACCTACATCTACAAAAAATGAAAAATAATCCACTATGAGAGAATGCAAGTAGGATACAATTTAAAATCAAATCTATTCAAATTCTCTTACATAAAAATACTCTCACACAAAAATACTTCACACAAATCTCAAACAATCACCTACACCTCTTACATACCCTAATAAGCATTTATATAAGGAAAAAGTCCCAATTAATTTTTTAATTAATTTTTAAAATTTAAAACTAACTAAATTGTCTAACATTAACTATAAAAAGCAATACTAAAAAGGATATTTCTAATTTCAATTTCACATTAGGTAGATTACTTGTCAATATTTAAAGCTTTTTGAGTTTTAGATTTTATGCAATGTTCTTATTGCAACATGCTTTGGAAGGCAAAGAGAATTATGTTAGAACTTTGAATTACTTCCTATAGCTACCTTAATCCTTCAAGAAATGAATATATTCATATGTATCGCAATTATGACTCAAATTATTAAATTGCTTCAAATCAAGTGCTTTATCAGGAACCACCAACCTTAGCTATATATACTAGAGGTTGTTATAATCAGTTGCTACCACTGCTAGAAGAAACTTATTTGTAAACTAAGCAACTTAATAAAAACCTAATCATAGTTAACTAACAAACAAATAGTTAACTAACTACTAATATGATCTAATAGCGTCCCCTCAAACTGGAGCATATATATTACAAATGCCGAGCTTGGACATTGCAAAAGAGAAAGTCGGAAAAGGTAATGACTTGGTGAAACAATCAGCCAACTAATTTGACCAAGATACCAGGAACAAGTGAATAGGACTATATTGGATTTTTCGTGAATGAAATGACAGTCCAATTCAATGTGTTTTGTGCTTTCATGGAAAACTAGTTTTTGTGTTATGTGTATTGCATATTGATTGTCACAATACAAAAGAGCTAGTGAAGAATGCACATCGCCAAAGTCATGTAATATAAAAAATAACCACCGCACCTCGCAAGCAAGAGTTGCCAAAGCCTTGTATTCAACTTTTGAAGAAGAACACAAAATTGTACTTTGCTTCTATGATTTCCAAGAAATTAAATTATCTCCAAGAAAAACAAAGCTTCCGGAAATAGATCTACTGAACAAGAAGCCCAATCAGAATCAGAGAATCCTTTCAACTGTAATGAAGAAGAGGAAAAAAAAATAAACCATATCCTAGTTGTCCCTTCAAATATCGTAGCACACGATGAGCAGCTTGCATATGCAAAAAAGTATGAGCATCAAGAAACTAGGAAAGTTATTAAACAGCAAAGCATATGTCTAGTCGAGTATTACAAAGATACAATGGTTTGCCCACTAAAACTCTATAAGTAGAGACATTGCCCAATCTATCACCAACAACATTTTGAAGTTGCTAACTAGAAACCATAGGAATAGCAACACATTTACAGTTTGTAAAACCAATATCTTCAAGCAAATCAAGAACACATTTGCATTGGTATAAATGAATTGTACATTTTGATCTTGCAATCTCAAACCTAAGAAAAAACTTCAATTGGCCAAGGCCTTTTATCTTGAATTCCTTGTTAAGAAATGTTTTTACTTCTTGTATCATAGACATATCATTTGAAGCAATGACATCATCGACATACACTAACAAGGCAATGAAAGAAGAACCAGATACTTTGGTGAACAATGAATTATCTGTAATAGAAAGAGTTTCAGTCAATTTTGCACCCCACCATCTGCTAGCCTATTTAAGACCATATAAAGATTTATGAAGTTTGCTAACCTTAAAAGAGCCAGAAACTTGAAAACCTAGGGGAATTGTCATGTAAACTTCTTCATTCAACTCACCATGTAGGAAGGCATTGTTAATGTCAAGCAGATACAAATGCCAATTTTTGCACCCAGCACTAGCTAGCAAAGTCCTGATTGTTGTCATCTTTGCAACAGGAGAGAAAGTATAAAAATAATCATTCCCATTTTGCTATGTATAACTTTTAGCAACTAGTCTGACCTTGTGCCTTTTAATTGAATCATCTAAATTAAACTTAGTTCCAAACACCCATTTACAATCAATTGGATGTTTATTTGGAGGACGATCAGTAATGGTCTAGGTGTCATTTTGTCTCAAAGCATTGATTTCAAGCTGCATTGCATCTTTCCATCATATATGCTTTACTGCTTCATTAAGTTTTATAATCTTTGGTTTTTTTATTAATTTGGCTACAAAAACTTTATGCTTTTTAGAAAGTCGAACGAGATACTATATATTTGAGATGGGATGAAGGTGTGATATTACAAAAATGGGGTTTGGTTTGAGATTACGCAAGGAATATTGGTAAGTTTAGTAACACCTCAACCCCCTAGAGATAGGTTTAAGCTTAACTACAAGGCGGGTTGGGTCCTATGTTAGCTTTTTAAGTACACAACTTGCATCTCAATTCCTTTATTCTAACACTTATTGAAATACTCACAAATACACCTCTATTGACTTTAAAATTTAACAAGATAATACAAGTGAATATAGGAAAACTTTAAACTCTTTATTTATAAAATAAAGAAATACATTGTTGAATTCATATAATCAAAAGAAAGAGTATATAACTCTAAAATTTAAAACAATAATTCAGTGGAAGTCTTCATTCAAAATTTGGGCAAGATGCCCTTACATAGAAACTTTCTAAAAATAAACTTTCCAATTCTTTAGCAAGATTGATTATGCACTAAAAATTCCTGAAAAATAAAAGGAAGAGGTGAGCACATAGCCCAGTGGATCATTCATTAAAAAACTAAGTTACTATTTCAAATCAATAGCACATCTAAATTCAAACACTTTCATGCATTAAGTGATTCAAGAAACCTTTTGGTTGTAGTTGATGTTAAGACTGAAAAGGGTTCTACTCCCTTGATGTTTTTAATTTAGATACCCTTCTTTAGGGTGGAAAGACATTTCTTTGTCACTTTCCATTGGATGTCACATACCAAGTATCCCTTAGTTGCTCCCCGCAACCACACACTCTAAGCATATGTTAAGAATACCCATATCACCCATACGGGTCACTATGACAGTACGTGGTTCTTATCTTCAATTTCATATATTTAAGAATCACATAATCATAAAATAAATTCAAAATGTAAATATCATAATTTTAAACAGCCAAGAAAGCATGAAAACATTACATAGCATGCTTGAAACATAGAATTAAATCCTAAACATGGATTTTATGCGTAGCATGCTCTCATGAGTGATTAAAACACAAACACATGCTAAACTAAAATTAAAATATGATCAAACATGCTGAAATTAAAATAAAAAATGCTGAAAACTAAAATTCAAACAAGCATGAATATGCTAGAAATTTGAAAGAGCAAAGTAGAAATTCAAGAAATCTCCTCCACCTTAATCCGAGTTTCTTCGTAGAAGCCTACAAAGGTTCCCCTTATCTAACACTTTTAGAACTTCAAGAACTTCTAATCACCAACAAAACTACTTTAAAAACTCTCTAAAATACTGAAATAAGAACTTCTCACACAATAAAGAAAAGAGAGTGAGAGGGGGTGTCAAGAAGAGGGCAAGAACAAACAAAGAGGGAATTGTCAACTCTTTGCTTTGGGATGAGATGAATGTGAGCAAGAGGGGGTATTTATAGGTGTTCATGAGCACAAGGGGGCATCTAGGGCAGCTAGGGTAGCTCACCACGTTTGGGCATATTTTCAAACTCATAAGGGTATGGTTTGGGTGAGAAAGGCAAGTGAGCTTGTGGGCCCACTAAAGCTTGTCAAATTCCCATGAGCAAATATTTGATTCTCTATCTTATTTCTTATTTATTTGATCCATTCTAATCTCAATTTGGACGTCCCATATTAGACTTGTTCATGGTTTAGAAACATTTCTTAGACAACACTTTGGTTGGTGATCACATATGCATGAAGTGGAAACCTTCCCTTCTTGGCGTCATGGAAGATCTTTATTTATGAAACTTCTAATTTTGCTTCGTGTGGCTAGCAAGGGACAGCTAGGGTTTGTAAGTAAGCATATTTATTTTTTAGAAACTTCTAACAAGGTTTGTCACATGTGTGCATACACCTACACACACACATATGGGTGTAGATGTCCATGAGGGTGCATGGAATTCTTGATCATCTTCTTTGGTACATGGGATCACTTTGTCTTGATTTCTAACCATGGTGACACCTCATATATATGAGTGTACTGAATTATTTGCATGGTACACAGGATCATTTTGTATGGATTCAAATAATGGAAATATCCTATTGAGGTTGGGTAGGGTGAAGGTACACATGATCATGGTGTTCCACCCATGTGTCTTGCATATGTTAGGAGTGGCCATGACTTCATGGGTTCATAAAAATTAATATTTCCTTATTTACATGGAATTATGATTTATATCCTATAGTTTTGGAATCACATGAACTTAATGCACATTCTAAGGTATGGTTTGGCCCTAGGTGGTTTTCCTTCAAAAGCTTTCCTTATTTAAGCCCCATTGAGGTTACTAAGCAAATGAAAATTCAAATCTTGGTCAATTTTTTTAATTTTGGATGTCATTCATTTTGTTATTTCATGTCATTTCATTTCATTTTGGGTCATTTCGATCCCCCGAAGTACCCTAAATTACAATTCTTTCTAATTTAGACCCCCTGAAGGGCGTTTGGCAAATGAAAACCTTAACCTCGACCAATTGTTCTAATTTTTGGATATGTTGTTTCCTTAGTTGGTTCATGTCACCTTAATTCATTTCAAGTTATTTTGGGTCCCTAAGGGGTATTAAATGAGAGTTTCGGAACCTGCCAGATTTAGCCTTCAAATGAGCCCAGTTTCATTTTGCACCCAAATTTCATTAAATGAATGATAAATTTCATTAATTGAGTACAAATAATTTAGGATATTACAGTTTGCAAGTAAGAAGGAGTGGGAATTTGTCTAGAAGATTTTCTAGTAACAATAGGGTTTGGAACTGTTGTATTAGTATCAATTAAATCATGATTAGAAAGAACAAAAGGAAGCAAAGATGAATTTTGAATAGAAGATTAGGATAAGAATCAGCCAAAGCGACATTACAAGCAACTAATAAAACAAAATCTGAATAAAAAAAAAAGTATGATGAAGAGCAAGACTAGAAGAAAATGGAAATACATGTTCAAAGAAATATACATTTTGAGATATGAAGACATGTTTACAGTCTAAGTTATATAGTTAGAAACCTTTGGTGTGGGAGGAAAACCAAGGTATACACAAGCATCAACTCTACTATCAAACGTTGATTGATTATAATCAAACGTGGATTCATAAGAAGGACATCCAAATACTTTGAGATTGTCAAAAGAAGGAATAATATTGAACATAATCTGATAAGGAGATTTATTGGAGATAATTGGGGATGGTATTTGATTGATAAGAAATAGTGCATGAGCAGCACAATTAGACCAAAATTCGATAGCCAAGTGAGAATGGAATTTAAGTGATCTAGCAACATTAAGAATATGTTTCGACAATTGAGTTTTGTTAAAGATTGTAAATACAAGTGGTTTGATGAATAATGCCTCAAGAAATATAGAAACTGGACATGTTGAATTCAAGCCCGTTATCACTTCGTATACACTTTATCATAACAAAAAATTGAGTTTCAATAAGAAATAAAAAAATTTTGTATAAGTTGTCTGGTTTCACCTTTGGACTTCATGAAATAAATCCATGTGAAACGACTTTTATCATCAACAATCGTCAAGAAATAATTATGACCATAAATAGAAACAATGTTTGATGGTCCCCAAATGTCAACATAAACAAGATCAAAACAATGAGAAGAAACAAAATTACTAACGCGGAAAGATAAGTTTATTTGTATTAGTTGCATTACATACCAGCTATATTATATGTATTTTTTAGATGTTTTGCATGAGTTTAGATATGAAATAAGACATTTATTTATCTGTAGGAACATGAACATTTATGTTAGCATTACTTGTTTATTTATGTATTTAAAGAATTTCAATATGATTTGTAGTTATTTATAATTGCGATTTGACTCCCAAGGAAGGTTTTTAGTTGTTTGTGCAGTTTAGATTAACTAGAATGGGATGCATTGAAAAAGGAAGATGAAAAGAGCTAAAAATTGGTTTTATTATTATTGACGACTAGAAGTGAAGAAGAGAAGAAAATGGAGACAGAGACGAAGAACAATTTCAAAATGAAAGTATGATCTTTTATTTGTTGAAACCTTTGTTTTGTGATCTCTACAACATGTTCGACTATGTATTTTAATTTCTAGGATGCAATTTCAATTGTAGAAACCCTTGATTATGAAATTTGATTAATTTATTCTTATGTTTCATTTTTTATTTTGTATTCTTACTGCTTTTTATCTACTAGATAGATTGATCTCAAATTATTAAACTAACTTGTGAGAAAGGTTTAATGGTTGAATAATCAAAGTACAGACCTAGAAAGATCAATTGAATTGGAAGGTCAGTCATTCTAGAGGAGGTTGCATGAGAATTAGGGTTTTAATGCATTAGGTTGTTAACTGTACGCATCGGGAGGGGGTATTAGGAAGTTTGATTAATAGGTATTAAGGCGCCTCAAGAAAGGGTTTTAGTGAAAGTACTATAACCTACAAAATTAAGAATTAGATTAATTAAAATAAAAATTAAGGAGGATCACATGAGATTTTACTATCCTAGAAACTTCATTGATTATAGTTTTCAAAACCAGTATTCACTTGCTTTTGATTTACTTTAAGTTTTCAACATTCCAACTCAGTTTCTAGCCTAAATAAAATTGACAATAATATTAGATTGGGATTTAGGATCATTAGTCATATACTTCGATTTCTTACCATGTATTACTATTGCGATCTTGTATAATTGTAGTGATCCCAACAAGTTTTTGGCACGATTGCCAGGAGATGCTGCATAATAATCTTAGAACCAATTGAAATTGGTTAAATCTTAATTAAGGCAATTTTGTTTATTTATTTAATTTAAGTTTGCTTTATTCTTTTTTAATCCATTGGCTACACGTGATTTGTTTTCTTTGCTTGTGGTATTTCAGGTTTGTTGATGAGTACAGTCTCATTTGAGTTGAATGATCTAGACTTGTTAAAAGCACTTCGATATATTTAGTAGGAGGCTAGAAGCCATACATCTAATATGGTGGAGAGCAGTAGATTAGTGGTTGGGAATGAGGGTAAGGCACGACTTCAGGACTTTTTCAAGCCTATGCTTCATAATAATTAAGCCCGTCAACGCCAACAATTTTGAGTTGAAGCCTTCCCTCATTACTATGATGCAGCAAAAACAATTTGGAAGTTTGGCTACCGAAGATTCAATAACACACCTAAATTCTTTTATGGAGATCTGTGACATAGTTAAAATGAATGGTGTGATTGAAGATCAACTGAAGCTAAGGCTTTTTTCTTTCTCTTCGAGGGATAAAGCAAGGACATGGCTACAAACTCTCTTACTAGGTAGCATCACTCCTTGGGAAGAGATGAAACAGAAATTTCTACAAAAATATATCACTCCAGCAAAGGTTCATCAACTTAGGGGTGAAATTAGTTCATTTAAGTAGCCAGAATTCAAGTTTCTCTATGAAGCTTGGGAGAGATTTAAAGATTTATTGGGATGATGCCCTCAACATGGTTATCTTCCATGGCTCCAAATTCAGATGTTCTACAATGGTTTAACACCACCTACTAGAGCCTTGGTTGATTCAGCAGCTGGAGGCTCTTTGATAGGAAAGTCTACTACCGAGGCCACTCAACTCATAGAAGATATGGCAGCCAATGCTTATGGCCATGGTACAGAGAGAGGCTCAGTGAAAAAGGTTGGCTTACATGAAGTAGATGAGATCACAACTCTTCAAGCATAGATAGCTTCTATGAACCATCAAATGAATTCATGGGCTAAGAAATTTGGTAATGGACAATTTCAAGCTCCTAAGACTCAGTCAATCTTATTTATAGCTAAAGCTCACAGAGTTCCCTTTACTGAAGAAGCATCTATAGAGCAACTGAAAGCATTAAACCACTTCAACAACTATCAAGGGTAGCAACAAATAAACAATGTGCCTCAATATTATCATCTGGGAATTCATAACCATGAAAATTTCTCTTATGCAAATAACAAAAAGGTCCAGCAAGCCCCACTAGGTTATGTCCCTCAACCAAGCCCACAAGATAAGAAGTCATCATTGGAGGACAAACTAGATGAAATGATAAACATGCAAGCCTAATTCTTCAAAGAGTTGTTTGGTCGAAATGATAAAAATGATAATAGAGTCTCAGTGTAACGACCCGTATTTTTGGACATAGAGTCGATGGGTTCAACATGTATTTTTTATGTATCAATTAATGAATTATAAATGAGAATACATGATTTTACGAGAATTGTATAAATTATTGCGTGTATTAAATGGTAATATGTGATTTTTGACAATAGTATTAATTAATAAGTGTATTACTTGAGAAATTTAAATAAATAATAAAAAATAAAATAATTATTTAGTAGGGCTTGAAAAAAAAAAGAAATGAATGAAAATGGTAAATGAAATAAATCAATTGCCATAGTTATACATACATACATATACATATATATATATATATATATCTGTGTGTGTCTGTGTGTGTGTGTGTGTGTGTGTATGTGTGATGAGCAAGTAAGGAAACCAAAACGGAAAGTTGCCATGAGCACATA
>JAJIYU010015393.1:0-12701 GCA_030144865.1 Tinospora cordifolia
TGTAGTATGTCGAGGCTTAACAGTGTCTTGGCAAGCTCGGCTTGCGAGCGGGTTTGTTGGGGCACTGTGCCGGTCGGTTCGCCCTTCATCCTAGGGAAGGGGTCCCGACAAAGTCTCAATTTATAAATTTTCAAATATTTTTCTAAAGCTTAAAAAAATGAAATGTACCCCAAAATATCTTCATATTTCCTTCAAAATTCACATTTATCAAATATTTTCCAAAACGTTCATTTATTCCGTCAAAACACACTATTATAAGAAGGGGTCATTACATTCTCCTCCTCTTAAATAAGATTTCATCCTTAAAATCCTCATAGCTACATATGATCATGCGATTGTCCCTTCATGTATTTCTCTTTTTCCCAAGTATACTATTCATCGTCATGTACTTGTCATGTTATGTTGACCATTGCACTTTTTTTGTTCCTAAATTTCTTCATAGTGTAGTCCACTATAGCTATTGGCATCTCCTTGACTAAACTATTTGGCCTTACTTCGACCTTTCTCCAATATAACATATGGGAAGGGTCTGATTAGTATTTCGTCAACATCTTGACACGAAAGACATTTTGTATTCTTGCTAGCTAAGGAGATAACGCCAATCGATAGGCTATAGGACCAATCTTTTTTAGGTTCTTAAAAAGTTTGACAAATGTAAGAGGAAATTTACTTTGAATATTGAATCTATTCTGCCCTTTCCGAGGTGAAATTTTCAACAATACATGGTCACCTACCTCAAACTGTAAGACTTTTCTCTGGTTAATCACATTACTTTTGTGTTTATCTTAAATTGGTTTCAATTGTTAATGAATTTTAGTAATCTTTTCTATTTGTTCTTAAATTAAGTTCAACCCTAACAAAGCTCTATATATAATTTTTAACCCCACATGTCAAAGATCTACAAGGTATTCCATAGAATGCTTCAAAATGTGCCATATCGGTATTAGAATAGAAATTGTTGTTGCAAACAAATTCACGTAAAGGAATGAGGCCTTCCCAATTTTTTCCATTATTTAGAACAAACAACCTAAGCATATCTTTAAGAACTCAGATTAATCTATTTGAGTATCCATTAAACTGAGGATGAAATGTTGTGTTAAGGTTCATTTTCATCCCCAGTTGCTTTGTAGACTCTATTGAAATCGAGAGGTGAATTGTGGATCTTGATCCAATACGATGGACAAGGGAACTCTATGCAACCTTAATGTCTCTTGATGTATAATCAACTTAGTCAATCCACTGTGTCCTTGTTATAAATCAAAAGAAAATGTACAGACATAGACAATCTATCTACAATAACCCAAATCATCTCATATCACCACGAGATTTTGGTCGAGAAAGTCCATCACTATATGTTCTCATTTCCATTCAAGAATACTTAGTGGTTGCAATAGTCCTCTCCATCTTTGATGTTCAACTCCACCTTGTTGATAGGTGCCACATCACTAAACATGTAGGATTATGTCCCACTTCATCCTAGGCCACTAATAAGTATGTTTAGTATTGTGGTACATTTTATTGGCTCTTGGATAAAAAATATACTTAGATCAATATAATCTACAACAATATTGTCTAATAGGGGGTCTATCTAGTACCCAAAGTCTGCCTCTAAACCGTAAATTTCCCTCACAATCAAGAATTCTTTCTTCCAAAAAGTGTTCTTCAACCCATGCTTTTAACATATCATAATTAACATCCAGTGATCGTGCCTTTGCAATCTCCTATATCAACAACATCAATTAACCTCTTAGTGGTGCATAAATCAAGTTATTGGTGAGCACATCTTGAATACTCATCATAGTGACATGCTCTAATAATCACTACTCTTAAGACATCTATCTTGTTAAACAAGTTGTCTTGACACCTTTTTGGCTATCAAGATAAATCTGACCCCTTTCCCTATTCCCACCCACATATATAGGATGTTTTAAGAAGTGAATGTCTTTCTTAGTAGTGGGGCCTGGGTATAAACTACTATATTGGCTTTTCCTAGATGATATTCAGTGGTGACCTCATAGTCCTTAAGTAACTTTAGCTATCATCTTTGTCTCATATTCAAATCCTTCTGGGAGATGTAAATCTAATACTCTTATGATTTGTGCATAGAGTAGGCTTTTCATCATATAACTAGTGTTTCCAAATTTTTAGAGCAAACACCACATCAAATAACTCTAACTTTTATGCAAAGGATAATTCTTTTTTTGTACCTTGAGTTATCTTGATGCATGGCTACGACCCAGTTATCCTAAATCAATATTCAACCAAGGCCGATACAGGATGCATGTTTGTAAATTACCAATGGTGAGCCTCTTTCTGGTGGTATCATTATTGGTGTAATGGTCAACTTCTATTTGAGAGTTGTTAGTTGAATGGTATACTACATATATTGTAGGTATATTTTATATGTTTTTGCATGAATTTAGTGGTAAAAAGAGTATACTTGATTATGAATAGGTTCATGAGCATTTATTTAAGCATGATACGATTATCTATTCATTTTGAGAATTTTGATATATTTTATGTGCACCCTTACATGTGACATAATGCCCGACAGAGGTTTTTAATTGCTTATGCAAGTTTGGTTCAGGTATATTGGACTTGAGCTGCATGACAAGAGGTAGAATTTACAAGAGTTAAAATACGAATTCACCTTAGAGTAGAAAAACAATGAAAAGTTGCACCATGGTAACCAGTATGATGAATTGGAAGAATCAATGCAGGCAACCATTACTACAACATCATACCACAGTAACCAGAACGAAGAATTGGAAGAAGCAGTGCAAGCAACCATTGCCACAATATTGTACCACGGTAACCAGAAGAAGAAAAGAACTCGTGTAAGCAATAAAATGGTATTTGTGACGACCCATAATTTGATACACAAAAATTATCGGGTCCGATTCATGTATCTTTTGAAATTTTTAATGAAAATACACGAATTTTCTTGATTTTTTGCCAGTTTTGAATTATTTATTGAAAAAAATAAGAATAATTGGAAAAATATGACTTTGAGAAGAAGATACGTGAAATTATAAGGAAATGTAATTCTTGGAGAGTATATAATTTTTCGGAATGTTATAGAATTTTTGGGGTAATTAATGGATTTTTTGGGAGAAAAATACAATTTATGGGCGAATTATTCAATTTTTCAAAAATAATTGTATAAATAATGAAAATGGTGTATAATTGGAAGATTTTGGAGGCGAATGATAGATCAAATAATTTTTAATAATTTTAGAGAAACAAATGATGAAAATCAAGTATATATATGTATATATATACATATATACAATGAGATAAAAATAAATACAAAATAGAAAAAACAAATGTAAAGTTCATGGGCAGCCAGGCGTAGGCCCAAAAATCAACCAACGCATGGTCTGGGCATGCGGGCCAGGCGTGCGCTAGCCCGTGCGCCTATGCGTGCACGCAGACCAGGCCATGCGTGGGCTGGCCCGCCCCGACTCGGCCCATGCACGACAACCCTCCCTTTCCCCCTTTTTTCTTCTTTTCCCTCTCCTTTCTTCCTTCCCTTCCTCATTTCCAGCTGAAATTATGGAAAACCAACAAGAAAAAAGATCAGCTGCCCATGGTCTTGACCCATGGTTTTGATCATCAATGTACTCCCTCAACAGCTCCCCATGTTCCCTGGAGCATTAAAGTATGAGCCAAGGCATTATCAGTTGGAGTTACTACAAAAGTCTCATTCAAACCAGCCACAAAGAAGTTTTGATCTTGCTTTTCTACATTTTTGCTTGCAATCCACCACCTTCAAACCTCAATACTTCTCTCATCCAAAGTCTGTTTTGGACGTTCTTATAGTTGTTGAAAAGCTCGCACTACCCTCTTCAAGGAGGTCTAAGATGTTGATCATGAACACAGACCATTTGGAGCAGAAACTGCCATGAAATTTGTTGTTTGTGAGTGCAAAACCCAAAAAAGTGGTGTTGTCCGATTTTTGAAAGATTGATTTCTAGGTCATTCGAAGTCTGTTCTTAAGGTATTATAGTTCATTTTAAAGCTAGTGTTGTCTACTTTAACTTTCATTTTATGTGAAATACAAACTAACCTCTCAAAATATGTCAAAGATGGCAGTGAAGAGGGGCTGCTAGCAACTGTGACAAAAAAGCATAGTGTTAGGGGATAATTTGCAATGACAATTAAAGCACGTCGGGGACACTAGGGGATCCGAATTTTCGGGTGCATGAATTAGACACTAAGATCTACGAGTGGGTAAAGATTTCATAACCTAAGGCTTTGTATTGATGATTTTACAAGCACGCGAATATGGCCTATTGAATATGAATCATGGTGCTTAGAAAATTTTCTAAAAAATCTGTGGTAGGCCTATGTTTTCAGCTTGCTGCCACGAATTTTTAAAAATACTTAGACATGTCCGATTTACCTGAAATTCGGAAGATATGTTTATGAAATAATTAGGAATTCTATGTAAATGTTTGGACTCAAATAAATAAGTCTAAGTGGGTCAATTGGACGCATTGGCAAATGCCTGCCACATGCAGACCGAGAAATAGAGATCCTTGATATCCCCATTAGAAGATGTATCAAATGAGGTCTAAAAATAACAAAGTAAAATTCTGAAAAATATTTAATAAGTTTAGATAGAATTTAGAAAGTTTTGCTCCAATCTGATATACGGATTGACCACAGAAAATTCAGAAAATCTACTACGCAGATAGGATAAAAAGGGCAAACATTTAGGTAGCTAATATCCTAAATGAAAACTAGGCCAAATGAGGTCCAAAAAATCTCAAATTAAAATCCTAGTGAATATTTTGGGAGTATGGGTCACATCTAAATCTGACATACGTAGTGATCTTAGGAAAATTAGAAAATTCACGGCGCAGATGGAATGAAAAATCTAAAATTTGAATACCTAATATCCCTATTAGAAAATATATCAAATAAGGTTCAAAAATTGGAAACTAAAAGATTTGGGAATATCTAAGGGGTTTAGATCATATCTACAAGGTTTCGTGCAAATCTGTCATACGGATTGCTTGCAAAAAAATTAACAAATTCGTTGCGCAGATAGGTCCTAAGGTAGGAAATTGACTAGTACGGGAAAATTAGGGAATTTTGACCAAATAGGTCTACCTTGACCAAATTTGCCCCAAATTGACCCATGTTGACTAACTTTGACTAGGTTGACCAAGTTTGACCAGTTGATCAAGTTTGACCGAGTCGAATTCAGGTTGACTAAGACCAATTAAGAACAATAGGAGTAAAATTAAGTTGTGTTTCACAGAGGGACTGAAATTAAGTTTAACATAACGCACATTTGAGCCTACATCACGGGACTGGGCCAAATGTTGAGAGGACATTGGTACGCAGGACCTGAGGTGAGTAGTTTAATTCAGTTGTTATCTTAACTATATTCTTTGCATGAAAAATGATTGAAATTGTCATCGATTGAATAGTTTCTCGTGTTGACTACAATGATTGATTTGAAATATATGTAGTTGTACACCGATAGTGAGACCATAGGCTCGAGGTCCGAGCGCAGGGTCAGGATACACGATGTGATTGGATTAGGCTCGAGGTCTGAGCATCGGGGTTATGGCATATAATCAGTGCGCCCAGCCTCAGACCCGCTCGAGCACGGGGCTAGAAGATCAAGCCCAGGGTTTGGGTGTTCAATGAATGCACCTAACCCTTGACCCGCTTGAGTGGTCGGTACGCCTAACTCATGACCCGCTCGAACGATGACCATAGGGTTGTATTTGATGATTTGAACCCTAGTCTCGACATAATTTTGAGCTGCATATATTTAAATTTGTTTTCTTTAACTGTTGCGCCATTTATAAATATTTTACAACATGATTTACTATTGCGCATTGCTTTGTCATTACTGTTCATACATACATATACTATTTTTGGAGTATGATTTATTGTAACATGCTAGTTTTACTACTCACTGCGCCACGTTGTACATTAGGCTCACTACTCTACTAACATTTTAGGTTCTTTAGCAGCTAACAAGGGAAAAGGCGTTGTGATAGCCTAGTCCCCTGAGTGATCTTCTATTTCCATAATGATTACCTTAGATTTTGATGAGGAAATAATGTCCAAGGAATTGATCTTGAAAATGAATCATTTACATGTGGATTTGTGTGTGGGTGTATTTAGTTAAATGTGAGAAATGAATGCAAGAAAAGCACCCAAACATATTGAGAAAATAGTGTCTAATGCTTGTTGTCATGCTCTGGTGCAATAACATACTACTTTCCTAATTCAAGATCCTCAATGAGAACTTGTGATATTTTATGAAACTATATATTTTTAGACCTTGACTTGGTTTAAGAACTCCCAAAAGATCCTAAAGTACTGCAAACCATGGTTAGAGAAAAAGAGTATGTGAGATTTAACTAGGAAACATGATAAAAATAGTAAAATATTCGTGATAAGTTATATACAAGTACATGATTGTCACACGATTAATAAACGGGTTGGGTTTCAATTTAAAAATATGATACAATTAGTTAAATGGGTCGGATTTTGATTTGCAATATATGGGTCGTATTCGTTTACGACATGACTCATTTATGATATAATGATACGAATTATCACCCTTAACTTTGACTCGTAAGCGAAAATTGGGCTTTAAATTGTTTAAACTATATTGGGTCTGTTGGCTTGTATCTTAGACTTTCATGATGTCCTAGGTCTCTTGAATATGGTTGACTGCGATTGGACATACATAATATTATTGGATTTTATCTATGGTGTGTAAGATATTTGTATAATTTTTTATTTAATCATGATATTGTACTATTATGCTTGTTGAAATTGTTTAATTAGCATTCTAGCATTTGTAAACATACCTATTTCAAACATATATTGTTGATACAGGCTACCACCCACTAAGCCACCTTATAGCTTGGTATTTACTTTATTTTTTATGAACATCAAGTTTAGACAAGAAAAAGCAAATTGTTAATGATTAGTCTCATTTAAGCTTCCCCTATATTCTCTTTTTTGTTGCACTTCAATTATGTACTATAGGCATTTTGTATGTCAATTTATTATATTTTATAATTTTGATGTACCTAGAACAATATTGTACTCTCGACAGCATTTATGCTATTTTAATTGGTGAATGAATTGATACTTTTGATTCTATCGATTTTGAATGAAAAAGACTTAACTACACTTTATAAGTCCAGGAATGTAAATGGTTTGAGTTGGGCAAGGGATCCCAACATTATTATTATCATTATTATTGTTATTTTAAGTTGTTAACTGTATTAGTACCAATATCTTACAATATTATTCCTACAGACAAATAATATCTGGATAAAAAAATATCTTACAATAATATCTGCATTAGTGCCAATAACATCCTCACGAGAAGATAAAAATAAACTCGATAGATTTAGAAGTGATATTCCTAGATATTCGGTGAAGTTCGAGAGAGAGAGAGAGAACAAAACTTCCGACTCTTAGAATATTATAGTACTTTAGAAGTGATATCCCTAGATATTCGGCGAAGTTAGAGAGAGAGAGAGAGCGCAAAATTGCCAACTCTTACAATATTATAGTTGGACTCGATCAATGAAACCTATTCAATCAATTTGTGGCACGTATATATCTTACAAACTGCATTAAACACGGGTCTGTTAAATAATTTCATCAAACATGCCTGGTCAAGACTCCCTCGAGTATTTCAAAACTATTCCGGTAGGATACCGATTTCAACCCACAGATGAAGAGCTTATTCATCACTACCTTAGTAAGAAAGACAAGGGTGAAACTTTGCCTCTCAACAAAATTATTCCGGTCAACATCTACAACTACAATCCGGGAGAACTAGCAGGTTTTTAATTGATTTTTTTTTTTTGGTATATTACACGTTAGTTTTTCTATTATTTGCATAATCTAAGCTAGATTAATGATGCGAGACGATGATACTGACGAACTTGAGTTTGAATTATTTTGCCATGCAATGACATGCAGAGATCTACAAGGAATTCTGGGAGAAAGAATGGTATTTTTTTACCCCTAGGGAACGAAAGTATCTGAACGGAGAACGTCCGAGAAGGGACGCCGGCAATGGATTTTGGAAGGCCAGCGGAGCAGATACGCCTATTATGCGTAATGATCAATGTATAGGGTTGAAGAAGGCGTTGGTGTTTTACGAAAAGAATGCTGATATAGTAGCGAAAACTAACTGGATCATGCATGAGTACAGACTTCCTAAGCCTCCAACAATAACGGGCAATAAGAAAAGGAAAAATAATGATATGAAGGTATTCCTTCCTTTCTACTTTTGCTGAAGCTCTTAGCATCGTTAAAAATATTTTCAGGTTTTGAAGTCATATCATGCATGTCGATCATAAATTAGTTTTTTTTTTTTTTTTTGAACATATAGTTAGTGACTAATAAATATTTGCTAAAAAGATGAATTTTTAGATTTAGAGTTTATTTAGACTAAGGTGAGATGAAAAATATGTATCTAGGGAGACGAAGACAAACCAGATACAAAATCTTTTCTCTTTCTCTGTGAAAAATGAATATAATATTAATACAAGATAATATGTTGATGATTAAAAAATGTGATTAACAAAACATATTTAATTATATATACATAGTTGCTGTTATGTAAATGTATAATGTCCTATTGATTTTTAATAGAATGAATTATAGCCCACATGTGCGACTGATTTATGTTCGTGTAGCAACGGATTATGTTGAATGATGTACATAGAAAAAAAAAATGAATTATAGCCCAATTTGGTAAATCATCCAGCATGAAAATGTAGCAATATGAACGAGTCCACACTTTTTGTAAAGAAAATTGGGGAAAGAGATGAGTTTAGTGGGCAGTTGGCTTCTGGGCCTTGGTGATTCTATCAAAATATATTCATGCATATATATATATATACATACATACATATATATATATATATATATATATAGTTCAAACTGTACTGTTTGGAAAACTGAGTTTTTTTAATATTTTTTTATAAGATATTCTTTTAATATTAGTGATGTAACTAAGGATATAATTAATTTTATTAGTCAAACTCTGTGTTTGATAAAGTGTTAAGCTTTTTTTTTTTGACTCATTAACTTTATTCTTTATGGTGAGATCAAAATAAAATTTACAACTTTTGAGTTTCTTAGCCATTTTTTCAACTGCCTGCCTGCATTCAATTTTGATAATGGTTTAATGGTTAGTTATTGGATGGAGGGGCTGTTTGTTACAGCTTAATTTGCTTGTTTTCTACTAAATTTATGGTGTTTTTCATTTTATCATAACATGTTCAGTTTAGCTTATTGAATGTTATTATTAATAAAATTAACCAAAAAGCGATACACTATCCATGCAGTTGGACAACTGGGTATTGTGTAGGATTTATAAGAAGAGTGACAGACCTCCTAGCACAAGTCGACGAAGATCAAATACAGATTCAGGTCATGATCATCATCAACGGAATGAGAGTGATGAACCCAATAGTCGAACATGTGAAGAATATCAGTCTGATCATTCGACATTGATGTGCAATGAAGATCATTGTCATCAGCGCAGTGAAGCAAATTCTGTATTAGAGGGTACAAAATTAGAGAATGATCAAGATCGTTCACTGATCACCAATGCTTTGGACAATTTTAGAAATATTGATCAGTCACAAGTACCATTATTCAATGGTCATCCACAGCAGCAACATCAACAGCTAAACGTGGCATATACTGGTTATATTAATATGACCAACTGTGACCAAGAAGTACAGCCAGTACAAGAGCAAGAAACGACATATGATTATATTAATATAAAAAACTTTGGGAAAGAACTACAGCAAGTACAAGAGCAAGAAATGGGGTATAATTGTATCAATATGGACAATTACAATGAAGAAGAACAAGTGTCACATAATTACATCAACATAGACAAGTACAAGGAAGAAGAACTAGTGTCACATAATTACGTCAATATGGACAATTACAAGGAAGAAGAACAAGTGTCACATAATTACGTCAATATGGACGACATGAAATTACAATCAATGTTGTCATGTAATTATGGTGACAATTACAGTGAGGAACAATATGCGCTACAAGTTCTTGGTGATTTTGGTAATCAGAATTACCCTCTCCCTCTCTCATATAGTACGGCTGACGCAGTTCCTTATCAAGATCACTTTAGCCTTCTTCCTCCTGGTAGTTCTCACCAACACTCCATGGATAACAGCATGTACCCAGCTGGAGTTTTTAAATGCAATCATGAAGAAGACACATCATTTCATCCCTAAAGTCATGAGTTGAGCATTCGGTGACGGGAAATACTAACGTAACAATTCTAGCAAGTAGCACTGGGTTTTTTGCCTATGTATAGCCTTGAAAATTTAGAAGGTTTTTTTTTTTTTTTTTGCTGTTTTTTTTATTCTCAGTTATGTCATCTTTTTAGGTCGAAATTACATTATATGTAGCATCCAGAAATTGAACTGGTTCTATTATGTCTAAATTATGGTGTTAATATATAGGTAATTTTTTATATTTTTAATGTTGTTCTTCATTAAATTTTGTTCTTTACGTGTTTCTTTGGCCGTAGCAACTAGTTTTTACCATCTTTTATATCATTTCCTGTCTCATGCTATCGATTGAATGCACACAAACTCTAATTATTAATTTTACCTGCAAATCAGATATATTATATATGATGTTATTTACACAGTCATATGAGAGACATGCTATAGGCTATCTTGAAAGAATAAAATTAAATATTAAAATGGCAATTATACCTTCAGTCACCATCTTTTCTTTTCCGCAAGCCTTGAATTGGACAAGTAAGGGCTAGACTTTGTTATCCTTTTATAAATCTCTTTTCATCAAAAAGAATTTAATGGTTTACGGTTATTTAATATAAATAAAACCAACATTAGAATATTATAGTGTAATAGTAGAATTAATGAAGTAGGTTATTGGTCAATTAATTTAGAGAGTTACGGTAAAAATTATGATGAGTCACTACTCTAACCATAAAAATTCATGACGGTCTAACATATCTATCTACTCCCTACTTCTCTATTACTCAGGCATGCATGTAAAGGTTATCTAGTATTAAGTTTTACGTAGATTAATGGAGGAAATCAGACAAATTAACACGAGTGCAGTTCATAGTTTAAAACATGATTAACAAAAGCATTTTCCTAAATTGGAAGACAAGCTAAACATACAAACGAATCGCATCACAGATTCACAGGTGCTTTAAATGATACGACTATGTACGTGCATGTATATACCGTGGCGCAAATATATAAAAGCCACTGAAATCAAGTATGTATCTTGAGTTCGTTTTCGGGGTTTATTAAAATTTATCATAACCCCTCAAAGGTCTCATTTAGGACAATTGTTTTTATGTTTGAGTTGCCTTTCACATTTTAATCTTGTTCATCTCTTCCCCACAATTTTATTTTAAATATTTTTAGCTTGTATACAAGAATTAAATATAACTATCACACTTACAAATAACTCAGAAGCTTTCTACAAGATAACCATGATTGGGTAGTCGAATGGAAGTATTGAAAGAAATTTCCTCAGATAGTGTCATAACTCTGCAGCTCGGGGAACAATCTACCAAGATCAAAGAGGTATATTCTCTACGTGAATGTGGGATTTCATTCGTTTGAAGGAGAAAGTAAAATAATTAAGACTAGTTTCCGTCTACTATTGTTGGGGGTTGCTAATAGTAGTTTTCATATATTATTATGAAATAAAATAATAAAGTTATAAGCTTGCTTGGGATCTTAGCTTGATCTTAGTGACGTTGTGAAGTCCATAATTTTGAGCTCTTTCTAACTCGATCTGTCCAGCCACTCCCTCCTCAAACCATAATACCGAGTTGGTCTCAAATCTCTTTTAATTATAAACACCAACTTCTTAGTTCTATTTCACTGCCACCGTGTTTTTTTCAAGTTGTGATTGTTTTGCCTTCTCTTTTTGCTTTCTCATGATATATTCCTACGAACAACTTTTGTGCATCTTTAAATTTATTACTGCTTGGATTTCATAACTAACCTCTGTGTAAGGATAGGAATATCACCAAAGGAGAGGGCCACACATGCAATGTAAATATCTTAAAATAAACCAGAAGGAAATAAGACACAAATATTTCCTCAAGATTCGTACTGAGAAAACTAGCTTGACGAAACAAAGAAATTAAAGGTCAATATTTAGTCAAACAATGTAAATATCTTAATGAATCAATTAATAACACTTAGAAGGTATTCTAAATTATATACTTAAGGTTAGGATGAGTTGTGTGACGACCCATAAATTGATGTACAAAAATTATCGGGTCTAATATATGAATTTTCTAAAATTTTAGTGAAAATATATGAATTTTTCTCAATTTTTCTTAATTTTGAGTTATTTATTGGAGAAAATTAGAATAATGGAGAAAAATACAATTTTGAGGGAAAAATACATGAAATTTTAAGGAAAATATAGTTTCTTTAGATAAATGATTTTTAGGATTGATTGTTGAATTTTTGAAATAACTATAAAATTTTTAGAGTAATTAATGGGATTTTTGGATGAAAAATGTAAATTTGGGTAATTATTCAATTTTGGAGGAATTAATTACTTAAATAACGAAAATTGATGTATAATTGGAAGATTTGATAAAAAAGTGATTTATTAGTAATTTTAATAATTTAAGAAAAAAAAAAGCAAAAGCT
>JAJIYU010015394.1:0-12742 GCA_030144865.1 Tinospora cordifolia
AGTCAAAGTCTTGTGGAGGCATCATAACCTGGAGGAAGCGACCTGGGAGCTTGAGAGTGAGATGCAGAAGAAATACCCAGATCTCTTCGCCAGGACAGATTGATTGGACACTTTGTTCAGGTACTTTTCATTTAAATTTCGAGGACGAAATTTCTTTTAAGGGGGGTAGATTGTAATCACCTTAGGTTTTATAAGGCATCCACGTCAATATGAATTTTTGAAAATTCTAAATAAATATAAAAATGATTGAAAACTTGTTTTTAATGATCATTGTATGTTATTTAATCAAGATAAAATAAATTAGAACATTCAGATAGTCAGAAACGTGCAAAAAAAAGTGTTAAAAAACAAGGCATCACACTGCCGATCACGGTCCGTCTGATGCCGACTGAGGTCCGTGGTAAGAAAAATTCATAAAAAGTGCAAAACACACTGTGGACCGCGGTCCTTACAGGCCGACCGTGGTCATCAGTGGAAATATCATTGAAAAGAGAAACTAGGTCACATGGGTGACCGCAGTCCGTAAAGTGCCGACCGCGGTCCATAAAGGGATGATCGAGGTCCATAAAGTGAAGACCGAGGTCCATGAAGAGAAATCTGTCTGAGGACCGAGGTCCGTCTGACGCTGACCACGGTCCGTGTGCAAGCTATATATATGTTTCAAGCTCAGATTTTCTCATTTTGCACTGAAACGATCCGGGGTTTTTGAGAGGAGCGACAAGGGCGATTCACAGGTGAGTTCTTTGATTTTCTTTAAGTTTTCTTTAAGATTTGAGCTCATCTAAGAGTAGTTGTCAATAGCTAGTAAATCAAAATGATGAAGAGTCGTTTGAGAGTTTGTGTTGTGGGTTTAGTGGCTAAAAACCAAGCCAAACGTGGTAAACCCTTTTCATTTCAATTGAATGTGTGTTTGGACACTAGTATGATGGATTTAGGATGGTTGTTTGATGATAGAAATGAAGGGATTGATTTCTTTGAAAGGGAATCCTGTTTTTAAGGCTTAATCAAGGGGTTTCGGTAAATAACAATGTAAACAACCATTCCTTAGTTGGTTTATGTGTTTAAATGACTTTTGGGTGTCCAAAACACTAGATTTAAGTGTTAAACTGGATAAGGAATCACAAGTATGGTGTGCATGTGTGAAATCCCACTATTGGGTGAGAAATTGGGTGTAGACCGTGGTCCACACAGGACCAACTACGGTCAATGGACTCGGATGTTGTTTTTGGAGTGTTTTGGGTACACTCTAAAGCACTGATTGATACCGGACCCTTAGGGTCGGGTTAGATGTGTATTAAAGGCCCAAAATAATGTATCATTACCATCTGATGATGCAAATTGACGGTATTGGATTGTTGTGTGAGGGGCGACGATCCAGCAGTGTTTCGGCGTGCACAGGTGGGATTGAATATCTCTTCCTCACTCTTTAGTATTATGCGGTCGTAGGATACGGAATATGATCTATGTTTAAATTCCTGTACTTAGTATCATGCTAGGAATGTATGCCTTGGGTGGATTGATTAACATGATATCTTAATGTCTGGTTACTTGCTTTCTAGTACTAGGATATTATGATTAGTTTGGTGTTTGTTTGCTTTCTTTTCTTAGATTTGCATTTTGAATAAGCATGTTTGTATGTTGTGTGGAATGAAAACTATGATTGTGAAACTAAAGAACATTAAAGGTTTATTAAGAACTCCACGTACCGGGGCGATGGACGGACACTGGTGGCACATCGCGTTGAGGTTCTCTAGATGTCCTAGGACGTCATCGTGGGTATCTCCAACTAGGCCAAACTGCGAGTGGCCGTATGAGACCCCCGAATTTGGAAAGTCAGGAGGATTTTTCCCTTGGTTTCAGTATCTTCTTGGGTCGTGGTCTCAGAGGTAGACTTCTATTTTATAAAGATGTCATGCCTGATTGTGTTCAGGACTACAACTAGGATACCGAGGGTGGTTCACTCTTTCGGTTAATTCCTAATATCAGAGGGTAAACTCCTAATATTAGAGTGCAACGGATAAACTGACTAAGTGTTTGAAACGTCCCTAACGATTTAAAACTGTTTGCATGTTTCGTATGCTCGTTTGTATAATGCTATTAATGTGTAGGGGAAGTCCACTGGGCTTTCGAGCTCATCCCATTTTTATTTTACAGGTACTCATGAGCCCAACACTCAGTGAGAATGCAGATTGGAGACTGGAAGATGTATAGAGAGGGAGAGTGATATTTTTGTGTTAAACTGTCTCTCTGCTTTTGTACAGCTTTTACGATGTATATATTAGATTTGGGCCGGAGGGTCTTGTATCATATTTTTGTATATGTATATACAAGACTGTTTTACCATCTTAAACATTGTTTTTATCTTGATTTATAAACTGATGATTTTTAATTATAGTATTGCTAAACAGTGTTCAATGATTTAGAAAGATTTGATCCAAAAAGTGTTTTCGCTACTATTATCTTAATTTCCAGTATAAATATGGTTTTGAACATTCGGTGAATTTGTTTTGAAATTAATTGCTTAATAAAACATGATCAAAATGATTATTTGAAACTAAGAAATGATTTAAACCTCGTGTATAGAGGTTTGTAGATTGATGATGAGGATAACTGTCGCACGCCCGGGGCCTCGGCAGACCCCGCGCCGAGCTTGGAGCAGCGCGATGCCCGACGACAGGGCCTCAGATTTACAGACACGACGTATAGTCCGGGGGTCGGGGTGTGACACAAGTACCTTAATTCTTCCTCTCATATTGTAGCTCTTTCGAAATATTCTCTATTTGTGTTCCATTATTTTTTTCTAGTGTGTTTTGCTAAGGGGTATGTCCATGTTTTCACCTTAGTTTTGCGGCCCTCTAACCTTGATCAACATATTGGACTTTGTTTGCTATTAATGGTATTAATCTTGGTCCTTTTTTGAAATTATTTAATCTTTTAATAAAAAATGGTTAAAGTAACGTTTGGGAGGTTTGTAAGTAACAATCTAGCAAAATCTTATAAAAAAAGTCATTTTACTTTAAGGTTTGGGGGGGTCCAACTAAAGGAAGTTCAACCATAATCTTAGATCACTAATACATTATCTCTTATCAATTAATTCATCATTTAAAACAAAAATTACCCTTCAAAATATTTGGGAGCTTTACGAGCAGTAAAGTTACAGAATCTTACAAAAAAATTGATTTATTTTGGAGTTCAAGTACAATTTTAAATCGTAAATCAACAAGTAAAACATGACTTTTTACATATCCTAAATTAGTTTTAATGCTACTTTGCTGTGTTTGCATATCTTTTTCACAAAATGATGAAAACGGTGGAATATGACAATATAAATGAGTCTTAAAAACATATGTCAAAATTGCAAACATTTAATCTAACAAGGTTAGATGTTTGCAAATATGTCGACCCTTATAGGGCGAACATACCTTTTTGGAAACTTATGCAATTGGGGACCAATATATATATTTTTGAAACTTATTTTTTGCTTCCTTTTTTTTCTTTATTTTAGATAGCTTTGCATAAAAATAATGCAAATATTTGCAAACACTTTTTGAAAGGGTTAAGTTGTATATATTTGATTTACAAGAACATTAAAAAAAGATTTAAGATTGAGATGAATTGGAGAGTTGAAGGGTTTAAAGTAAAGAGTAGGTTGGTGAATAGGGAGAATAAGAGTTTATTACTACTACCTTTCTTGGGAATTCACGAAATGACTTTTATTAGGTTTTTTTTTTTTCAATGAGGTTGGGAGAAAACAAAACATGTTGGATAAAAATAAACCGACATAATAAGCCTTAGATCTAAGATCTTTGTAAAACTAAAATCTTGAGAACTTTTTGTTAGGATTTTTTTTCTCTCTAATTTTTCATTATAATAAAAGAAAAAAGCTTATTTCATATTTAGATTATGTTATAAATAATTATTTTGAATGCCTTTGTAACTAGTACCATTTAGTACTTTGTAACCTCGTAATATTTAGAATTTTGTAACTCCTAAATCTCATTATGTCCAAATTAATGAAATTATCTAAATAGTGGAATCATGATTGATGTAACCCTCATTCCTAAAATCTATATAAAGGGGTGCTTACATTGTAAAAATGGTACCAAGGTTGAAATCCAACCTATTATCAAGAGAATGAAAAAGCTCTCACCTATTTGTATTCTTTCAGGTTTGCCTTCTTAGTTTCTTGATCTTCTAGTTGTTTTCTTTTATTTCATAATACGTTATCAGCACGGTCACACTCTTAATGAAAATATCTTGAAGACAAAAGAAACAAGAGTTTTGAAGGTGAAAAGCTTGAAGGTATGTTTTTAATTTTGTGAGATTAATTTTTATATTATTATTTGAATGATGCATATCTTTTGTATGTATGTATGATTTAATATAAATTATATATAATATCATTGACTAAAAAAGTATGCTCTGTAGTTGCATCTTGTACGATCTTCTACATTAGAAACTAAAAGTCAAAATATGATCAGTGAATAATTTATTTGATATATAATCAATTACTTATGTTTTATTCTTGATTTTTATAACACAAATAGTACTACAAGTTTGAGTTGATAGTAGGTAAGTCTTGTCCAAAGTAATGTTTGCAATACCCCATAACTTTTAAAGCGTACACGTTGCTTCAGGAGCGAAAATAAAAATCTAAGAAAATAAATAAATAAATGGAATAAAACAAGTAAATTGATTTTCCCTATAATGAAATGAAATTAGGTTTGAAATGAACGCAAATATATATAAGACTTGCTCTTTATTTTTTGGGCACACACACAAAAAAAAGAGATCCTTTCTTCTTCAATCATGTTTAAGGGCAAGAACACACACACAACAAGAAAAAAAAACCAATAGCGAAATGCAGCAAGTGTGTTTTGCGTTTGGGCGAAGGAAGAAAAGTGAAACGAAGAAAAAAATGCAGATTTGGTGTTGTGCAAAGAAGAAACGAGGAATGAAAGTGGAAGCAGCTCTCTATTGCCTTTTTGTGTTTTCACAAACGAAGAAGATGAACCAGAAGCAGCAACTTCAGCTGCGTCTCACGAACAAAGAAGAAGGAGACGTGTTGCTGCATTTTCGTGAAGAAGGAGAAGACAAACTGAAGAGAGGAGGAAGGGGCTCACGTTCTCAAACTCAAATCCGTGTTTTCGAAGCCCTAAATCTTGCTTTTTGTTCATGGTAATAGCCATTGATGCTCCTCAAGCTTCATTAAAATAGCCCCAAACCAATTTTCCAACAGTTCTTAGCCAAGATCTAAGGGTTTTGCACTCATCCAAACCCTTTCCATTTGGCTTCAAAATTAGATCCGTGAAGAATGCACCCATACGAGGAGAAATCCAGCAAGTCATGTTCGAAACTATTAGGAACATGGTGAGCGTCATTTTTCCCTCTAATGAATGTTATAGATGATTTGTGTTGGTGTTTTGGTAGATTATTGCTATAATGTGAAGCTTGAATGTGAGTTTTTGGATTTGTTACAGATCTAGGGCATCGAATCTAGTTTCGAAAAGGAGACGAAAGGAAAACGTAATAGCGAAGAGGTATAAGAGTTTCTGTTTTGCAAATCTTGCATTTTGCTACGCGTAGAGTGATGTTCATTTGGCTATAAATGTGAAAAATGAGATTTTGAGTGTTTCGATCCCTCTGCATTCGATGCTCGCAAATGCGAGACCTTCACATTCAAACCCCACACAAAAGAGTCTCACATTCGAGGCTCGCGAATGCGAGACTTTTGCGTTTGTGACCACATACGCTTTGCATTTTTTGAATGTCCAAGACTTTGGGTCTATGTTTTATTATTTTTGCAAGTTATTATTTTTGAGGAATGTGTTATTCGGATGCGTTAGATATGAAAGAAAAATAATATTTGTGAAGCCTCGCATTTTGTGAATGACCAACATCTAGAGGTTCATATTTTTGCTATACTATTATGTGTTGTTTATTTAAAATTATTTGGATGTTGGAAATGTAAGAAAAACGTGAATGAGGACCACGAAAGGTGTACACTCGCACAAGGGCTTCCATTTCAAATAAATAAATATATAAGTGCCTCGCGAATACCCCAAAAATATTCAATTTTTATTATTCACCTTAAAATTTGATGTAAATGCCCAATATTTATTTTAAATTCAACTTAAATGAATAACTGGAATTTTGGGCTCATTAGAAGGACTTTTATTTTACAGATTAACTATCAAATTTGTGAAGAATGAATTTTTGGAGGTCTAGGATCTTTTATAGGTAAAAATGGGATTTTTGGACCCTGTAATTGGGTGCTTGATATTTATAAGTCTTATTTTGTTTGTAATAAATTTATTTTAATATGGATGGACGATTTTGATAGGAAAAGAAATATTATCAAAGTTTGGAGGTTCGGAGACAGAAGATCAAATTAATTTGGAATCTGAATGCAAATATTGAATGTTGGAGTAATCATATTTAAGTGAAATTATTCATTTAAGAGCTTAAAGGGAATTTTGGGAGCGTATTATGGTTGTGATTATTTTATTTAAGTTTGAGAGGCAATAAGAGCCTAGTAAATCTATTACATTAATTTTTCTATTGCCAAATTAAAGGGTTGCGCTATATATCTCATCAAAGGGACGCAAGGAAAAATTTTAGCACATTCAAATAGGTGGGATTACTGCACTTCCTAGCCTTATTTAGACTTTGAATGCAAAACATGATGCGTGTTTATATTTAATGCAACTAGAAACATGCTAGGATATTTTGTTGATTCCTGTTTGGAATGATGTAATGTAAATTCATGATGACCAATTATTTGCTTTAATATCTTGCGTAGAGATTAGCTCCATTGAAGTATTTCCTGAATGTTCAAGCACGCAAATCTCTTTTATTTGGAAATTTATTTTTATGTCGAATGATGATTGGTATGAATTGGAACGAACTGTGAATCTAAAGAAGATTAAAGGATGATTAAGAGCACATGTACTGGTGCAATGGACGAGCTACTGGCGCATTGTATGTATCCTTGCGATGGAGGAGCCATGAGCACGTTGTAGGTATCCCCACCAGATGCGACAACTGATATTGTCTTTGGAAGTTGGTAATAGCCTTATAGCGTTACCCCTTCCTTAGACGGTGGTCCCAATGGTATAACTATATAGCGTACCCGGATTCGCTATCAGACCACAGAGGCTTATCGAGAAGGTTGTGAACTCTTCTGGTCTTAGGTTACGACAAAATAATTGAATGTGCGAAACACCTAATGTAATGAAAGTGCTTGCATGTTTTGTTTTTTGGTTTAAATAATGCTAGCGATGTATAGATATGATCCACTAGGCTCTCGAGCTCACCCCGTTTCTTTTTCATGTGACCTTTGAAGTTGTATGAGTCGACCAACACCACGAAAGACTCTACTATTTTGATGAAACCCCATTGTGAAGGTTCTCATGTTTTTTGTATCTTTTGTTTCACATTGGTATTCAATCTGAATTGGGCATGTGCCTTTTTTCTTTCCATTTTGTATTACAGATTTTTAGATACTTTAAGTATTTTAATTTACTTTTGAAAATTCCAAACTATTATGTAATGTTGGACTGGGGCCCTTCAGGCCAAATATTTCTGTTAAATCATTTTATTTACTTGAGAAAATGATGGTTATACAAATTGTCTATTTTTCGAAATTATTTCTAAATAACATTGGAAATGTTATTGGAATGTTTCACTGAATGAGATTTGAAATAAAGTTGTGAAAGAAAGAGGTAGTGTCGTTGGCTCTCGGCAAATGATACAGCAGTGGCTTCTCCAGTTGAGGGGGTCCATCTTCTCCACGCGTGGCTCAAGGGAACACGTGGGACTGGGAGCCGGGGTGTTAAAAAGTTAAACATTGAAAGGGAGATGGGTTATCCCATTCTAGGAGGTCAATTATTTAAGGAGACTCTATCTCGCCGCTCATTCTTATAGGTTGTCCTACCAACTTATACAAATAGTACATTTTGGAAAGAAAATTCAAGATTTGAATTCATATATTAGTTTTTATTGTAATTCTATTACATTTACATATGCTTGTTTATTTGTAAATTATATATGAAGGTTAATAGTATAGATGTTTAATATTATGAAAAATAATAAATATATATCTATCCCATTAACATTATGAAAAATGAATAATTCTTATGAATATAAGTATTAAATTGTAGATTTTGATGCATGAGCAAAATAAAAATTATTTTGATAAAAAAATTTTCATCTAAGTGGTATTATATATTCTATGAAGTGAATGTTCATTTGTTAATAATTGTTGATATAGACGTAAAATATATATTATAGTCCTGATTGAAACAAAAATAATTTCTTTGAGAATAATTCTCATACCATAGTGGTCATTGTTTTCAAATAATTAATATTATATTATAAAGATAAAGACATTATAAATTAAATGAGATTATTTTTATAAATTGAGAAATAACTCTAAGATGATATTTTTATCTAAATTAAAATCGTGATTTTCCTTATTTAGTTTTATTGAGTCTATTTAGCTTAATATAATATTTTGTTTATATCTCAAGCTACATGTAAAAACTATATATATGATTGAAATTATTTTTTTATATATATTTGAATAAAAAACTAAGGCATCGAAGGCCTTTAGGCTCTAAGGCCCTTAAAATATTTAAAATTATTTCAATCATAAATATTGATTGAATTTTCTTTTTAATAAATTTTGATTCATATGAATAAAATAAAACTTTATGATTAAAACATATATAGCTTGAAGCTATGCAAAAAGAAAAAAAAATGGGATTCAATCAAAATTTTATTATTTTTATTTATTTAAATGCAAAAATATTACATTTGATTGCACTTGAAGTTGCAATACCAATTAGATACAAAAATATTATGATATATAATTTAATATATTAAAATAACAAAACTTGAAAAAAAATCATAACGCATTATTGCATCATGAGAAGTTTCCCTTAAAGTTCAATATGAATCTTAGGTAAGTTTGAAGCTATATAATGGAAATAATATTTATAACTTAAAATTATTAAAAAGAAATAATGTTGTAATTAATAGCTATTAAAGAGTAGTTTAGTTCGAGAGATTTTGTAGTACAAAGCTATTAAAAAGAAATTTTGTTAAGTCGAAAACTATGAATAATAAAATTATAACTAGTTAAAAGCTATTAAAATATTTTAAAATGTCAAAGTTATAATGTTCTATGTACCTTGATTGACTTTTGCTATGGAGCCACATATATAATTGTAGATTTCTAAATTAGCCTGAAGTTAATTAAGAGTTGGTCTAATAGTAATAGAGCATCTCAAAAAATTTTACTTTACCATTTTTTAAGTGAATAATATTTGATTATTAATTAATAGTAATTTTGACGTAGACATTTTATTTTATTATATTAATATTTGTTAATATTTTTAGTCGAGATTTATCTGCTATGTCAAATTAATGAATATTTTGTGACAAACATTATTGAAAGAGTCATATTAATTAAGTTTGCAATAAAGTTGTAATGTCACTTGATCAATTAAACTAAAAATTTATTTTGACCACATGAAGAATTATGTAATATTTAAATATTAAAGTGTTATAAAATAATATTTATATTAAAAATATTCTTTAGAAGTAGCATTAAAATGTTGAAAAGAAAAATGTGAAGAAATCATATTTTGATATATTTTATATGACACAAGTCATAATTGAGATTATTCAAGAACCATAATTATGGTTATAGTTTGATAACATGATTATAATTGTTATTGTTTCCCTGAAAAGGAATAATATCATTGTTGTGACACATAAAATTAAAGATTATAAAGTGTTCACATTATATATTAATTAAATTGATATTGGTTGGATATATAAAGTATTACTATATGATTGATCAATGTTTCAATATAAATTTGTTGAGATTAAAAAATTATTAATAGCTCCTGAAGAGGAACTAGTATATTAATAAATGCAATATATTTGCAGTAATAAAATAATATCTTATATTTTGTTAAAATTGTTCTCGAAGAGCAATTAGTATTGACAATAATTGTTCTTGAAGAATAACTTATAGATTGTAAATACATGTTTTTGAAGAACAATTGTTTTTTAAAATATGAGGTCAATTGAAATATATTGTGATTGAGAACACAAAGTTCTTTGATGCAAATATATTTATATTTTAGCATCATGGGCCAAAATTTTTTGAGACCTCAATATGATGCTTCTATAATGGCATGATTAAATAAAGCAATTTTCTTGTCATTAGAAGGAAGAAACTCAATTTTGAGATAATGACATATAAAATTGCTAATGTAATATAAGGCTATGTGAATATGAATTTCAAAAGAGAAATTGAAAACTAATTGATAGTTTATAAGATCAATCGACTTTGTAAATATAAATATCAAAGGAAAAGTTGAAAACTAATTAGTAGTTTACAAGATCAATCATGTGAAAATATTAATCAATATGTACAAGTTATTTGTGAAAATTTGACATATCTTGTAACAACCCATCACTACCGCCACCGGGACCTACACCCATGTTATGACACATTATGGCATTGTTACTCATAAGTACTTGTCCCCCCCCCCTTGGGATTTTATTTCGCCTCCGCGGAGATTCGAACCTATGACCTAGGGGATAAGTACATTGTTCTTGCAACATCCGCTACCATTGAGCCAGTCATGACATGGGTGTGGGTCCCGATGGCGATGGCGGTGGGTTGTTACATATCTGAAGTGTGATTGACTATTCAAGTCAAATGACACATTTCAAAAATATTCCTAAAAAGGAATAGAATAATATTCTAATTATATGTCTCATGAATTGATAATTAAATATTCTACAGAATGAAATAAATTGGGGACGTGAGTATTCTGAGGCATAAATATCTCCTGAACAGATATATATTGAAAAATTAAATATTCTCCTAAGAGAATAAATTTGATGTAAATGTCTAATAAAATGACATAAGTATGCCTTGTATATGAAAAATATCATAAATTCAACATATGTGTGAAATATTGAAAGAAAATGAATATTGCTCATAATGTTTATGATATTTCAAAGTGTCCATTAATATTTTATAAAATGAAGATCCCACACTATAGATTATGAAATAATGTCGACATTAAAAATGAGCAATTAAAACTCCTTGTCAAATGAAACATACTTTTATCTCTATACTTGATAGTGTATGATGTGTTAGATGCAAATAAATATTCTATGAAAATTTTCAAAGAAAATTAGATCTATAAATGATGATATATATGAAAAATTCCTGAAGGATTAGAATCCCAAAAAGATTAAAATCCCTGAAGGATTAAAATTTTTAAAGGATTTAAAATGCATGTTTGAAGTAAATGCTTCAAAATAAAAATTTTAAATTGTTTAACATTATTATATATATTACTTGATTATTTATATGCATATCTTACAATCTTATTGATTGCTATTAGTGATCATATTTACATGTTCATATTATGATTACATTTATTAATTTGTGTTTATTGTGCATATTCTTATTATTTACTACTTGAATGTTATGACCATGTGAGAACTTGTGAAAAAATAAAAAAAAGATATCAAATTTAAAGAAATTTGATATGAAAGATCTTAGAAAAACAAAATTCTATCTCAGGCTACAGATTGAGAATTTTCTAAGTTGAGTTTTCGTCCGTCACTAAAAGTTTATTCGGAAAGTTTTAGATGGACTAAACATATCCATTAAGTTCTCAAATGGTGATTAGGTCATTTGAAGTTGATAAAAACTACTTCATCTTCATGATAGAAAAGTTATTGGTCTTGAAGTATCAAATCTTATTACTACTGATGTACTTATGCTCTTGGAATGACATTAAGCACATATTATGCTATCTTCGAGAAACAAATAATATGATTCTATATTTTCAAGAAAAGCAAAGCATTTGGCTAGAATGCAGATATTGAGTTTTTATCAGATCCTCACAAAATAAGGTTTCACAAAAATGATTTATTTTCACTTATGATGATATTGCTATGTCATAATGATTAGTGAAGTAGATTTTTCAAATCAGATGAGATTCTGGCAAACTATTAAACAAGTCATGACGTGTATAGTTGAAATCTATGATCCAACATATTTAAGGATACTGTGAATTATTTTCTATAAAAGCTTGTCTGCCAACATCTGTAATATCCCAAAAGCCTATAAGACTTCCACGTCACCAGTTGTAACACCCCAACCCCCATGTTTCTTTGATTTGAGTGTTGGACCTAACCACCGTTCTTTTTGACAGTGGACTTAACCAATATGTGGGTTGGGTCCGTGTTACTTTAGAAGTGACACACACTTGACATTCCATTTTTCAATATCTCATGTCTATGGGTGATTTAAAGAATATAAACACAAGACAATATTAGGAGATAAAGAAAATCAAACTCTTTATTAAATAAAAAGTAATAAAAGAGAAAGTACATAATCAAAAGAGATTAAAACCCTAATTTTCAGCGGAAGTCTAAAATTGGGCAACATGCCCTTACATTAAAAAGAAAACCCTAAATGAATAGAAACTTTCAAAAACCTAAATCTTTCCATAGCCTTCAAGATTTAATTTCCTGAAAAATAAAGAGGAAGGGTGAGCACATAGCTCAGTGGATCTTAATCAAACAACTTTTTTTCAAACTCAAGTTAATAACACATCCATAATTCAAGCACTTGCATACATTAGGCGTTTCACACAACTAATTGTTTAGAGTTGTAGTTTTAGACCAAAAGAGTTTATAA
>JAJIYU010015395.1:0-12715 GCA_030144865.1 Tinospora cordifolia
TATTTCCTTTTTCCAATTCAAATAAAATAATTTTTAACTAAAAGATACGTAATAATTTTCATGGTTTTTATTTAATTATTTCTGGCTAATCAAAATTATTCTAATATTTGCATCCACGTATTATATAAAATTTTTTTGATCTCTGAATCTCCACAAATTTAAATAATCTATTCATATTGTAAATAAATTAGTTACGGACGAAATAAGACTTCCAAATACTATAAGTTTAGTTTCAGGGTCTAAAATCTCATTCTTTTCCTATAAAAGATTCTAAGCTTCCAAAGGTTCATTTTTCATGTTTTCAACTAACCAAAATAATTAAATTTTAAACCTCCAATATTATTCATCATCCATAATACAAAAGTTATTCCTAAATAAGTTAGGATTATATCCGCAAAATCTTTATTTTGGGTTTCTAAAGATGTTAAACTTTCTTTTAAATTTTTTAAACATTTAAAATAAGTTAGATAATTTTAATAATTTATTCTAAACTAAGTTTGGTTCAAGATCACAAAAAATAAATAAATAAAATAATTTTAATACGTTTTCGAATTTGAGTCTCCATTCAAAATTTTTCTAAAATGATATTCAGCTTTTCTGAACCTCTTCGCTTGTTTGTTATTGAGCAAGCTAGGGCATCGAATGTTTGTTAGTTTCGTGCCCTAAGATTTTCGGATCACGTCCACAACAACAGCTCAGCTTCATGCCCAACAACACCTTCCTATTTATTCTTTCACACCAACAAAACACACAATTCCAATTTTTGTTTGTCTTTCATGCCCAGTTGCATGCACAACCAAAACCAAGACATTGTTGGTTTTGTGCTTCTTCTTCCTCTTCCACGGCCAAAACTCTCATGCACAAACCAGCTTGCTTGTTGCTTCTTCCTTTCCCTCCTTTCCACGGCCAAAGAACACCATTTTCTTCTTCTTCAAGGTCATTCGGTTGCTGCTACAAAAACCAACACCTTGCTGGTTTACTTCCCTGTTTTCCATCTTCATGGCCAAGATTTGGCAGCTGCAACAACAATCAGCTATGTGCTGGTTTTCCTCTTCGTTTTCCTCTTTCGATTCGCCCTAAGTGGCCGAAATTTCAACCCTCTTCTTGACAGTCCGGCAAGCTCACAAATCTGGAAAATTTTTTTGGTTTTTTTTTCCTCTTCATCTAGCAAACTCAAATCAATGTCCAGCAACACTAATCACATCCAGCAAGCAGGAATGCACAAATCAGTTTAATCGACTTCTTCGTTCTTCATTTGCTCAAACTAGAAAATCACAACATAAAACCAAGCATCAGAAAATTAAACATTCAAACATTTGCTTCCTCTGTTTTGCTGAACACAAAAACCAAAATTAGATTTTGCTTTTTCTTCTTTTGTAACACTGAACGCCCAAGCCCAGAAATTTGATTCACCAAGTTTGAGATTTTCAGATTGTTTCTTCTTCTTGTTTGGTTCTTCCTTTTGCAATGTCCCCAAATCACAATCTTCTTCAAATCCAGATTTTTCTTTCATCTTCACTGCCCAACATCACTATTTCTTTCCATTTCCAGATTTCTCTTCAGAACTCTGGTTCGTTCATTCCCCTATTTTTTTTTAGAGCACCGTGAGATTTCTTGATTTTTTTTTTCGCGAGCCTTGCATCATTACATTCACGAGAGTATTGCCTCACGCCTCGGCGAACATCGAAATTCCTCACTTATTTTTTTTATTATCATTATATATATATATATATATATATTCAATCAATGTTAAATTTTATTTCTTAAGCAAATATTGGATATTTATTTATTTGTTTAATTTTTTTGATTGATTATTCTATATTTTAAAAACTATGTTTTTGACATTATTTTATATTTTAAAAACTATATTTTTGACATGCACGCATTATAAAAAATTTGGGTTGTTACCTTTATAGATCGAATAGATAGGAAGTAACTACCTTATCTATCGATTTACAATTTCAATAGCTCATTACGCTTTCACTATGGTACTCTAATCCTACTTAGAGGATCTTCAACCAAATCCTATTCATCAGATTCATGGACACAACCAATGTATTTATCAACCCACACTTGATTCATCATTTTGCAATGATGAAAGATGTCAGTTTGTTGCTCCCTTGATAGCATTTCCTGAGAATCTATTTTAATTTCATCAAGTCTTTCACATAGTGAAGTAGTTCTACGGGTTTCTGAATCGATGCAGCTCAATTGTTTCCTAGTGTTTCATAGTGGTTATCACCTTTTAGCTTGAGATAACACGTCTTGCTATCATTGGTGATTTTGGAATAATGTGCGTCCTATTTTCAGTGGCAAGATTATGAACGTAGCCTTCTTTCCAAGTTAACGCTAAGAAGAATTATGAGTTCACAAACTTTGGCATGATTTAATATAAGAACTATCATATTCTAACCTAGGTATCATGTGTAACATCCATGACATTTCCATAAAGAAAATATGGAGGTCTACCAACAACCTGATATATGTTCTTACCCGGGATGGCTTTGAGCTGTTTAGGCATTTTTGTTTTCATTTAGCATGTAGTCTAGCAGTTTGTGTGGGAAATTAAATGTAGCTTTTGAGTTAGGGTTCTAACGCAGATGGCTAAAGTAGGCACTTTTATAACTATCATACTCTATCTTCTATGCTCTCGCTACGAACACCCCAAATGGAGTGGGCCGTAACTTCTAAAATTTGATCAACAACTCTTGCTGCTTTCTATGATAATTGACTAACCCAGTTAGTGGCACTATGTTGGGAAATTTGGCTTCCCGATTAGCCTATGGTAGAAGTGAAGTCTATGGCTATATCAGTACTAGCAGCTAAATTGTAACTGTTGGCTACAGGGTTTTCACCACTTGCCCACAGTTCTGAGAGTGACCTCTAACATCACGCTCTATGAGATCTCAGCTATAATTTTTTTAATAACCACTGCCTCTATTTATGCCCCTAGGACAGGGTTACTATCACTTCTTTGATATGGCTTGTCTGTATTCTCATCTCAAGCCATTTTCCTCTCAACACTATTTAAAAGTCAAACATTTGGTTCAATACCCAATAATTTTTAATTATGATGAAACACAACTTCCCTTTATCAGATAATGTATAATCTGTTCTTATGTAAAATCCATATCTCAACATTTCACCTTCTTCCTCAGCATTTAAATATTGTAACTTGTAATAACTACCATTTGTTCTAACACACCTATACTGTTTCGCATTTATTGTGCTATTGTGACTCTAGGTGCATTGTTTCTAAGTTATCAATTTGTTTCAGTGGTCCAGAGGTTTATGCTTCTAAGTTGATAGCATTTCGTTTACTACAGGAGTTTGGGTTATGACACTCAAAATAATCAAACTACAAATATAACAAACAATCACCCAACAACCAAGCAAATAATGCACGCTAGCATGATACAATCCCAAGCTTCCATCTGTGCTTCTAGGCCCAGGTACCCCATCCTACCCTCGTCCTTCCATACGAACTTTCACCCAAAATTACATTATACCCATACAATAGCGCAAATGTCTTGATATCCATGACTGTAGTTGTCCCACCATGTTTAACCAGGCCCTTAGTTAAAAATAGTGCAACAGTGTACCCATGGACATGTTTTAAGGTTGACGCAAGACCCACTGTACTGTACTGCCCCATCCTAGTACAATATAGTGCATACAAGTTCAGCCAAAAAGATCGATCACTCACCAAACATGGTTTGTCATTCTTCGAATCTAAGATTCATCTATACCCCAAATCCCTATGCACCCCATCCTACATAGAGACCAGAGATACAGGATCCTCCTAGACTCGAGTCTTGACCAAACAAGTGTACATTCAAACATGTTTTTTGTCTTTAGCCTATGTCCCCTTTAGTAGGATTGCCAAGTTTGACTCCATAAAACTTCTATGCGACACCATCGTCTCAAGTTCTGGACCTTTCCTACTTAGGCATCAACCATCGAGGACATCTTCCCAGAGTAGAAGTCAAACCATCAGGGACATTCTTCAAAGAAGAATATCACACTTTCAGGGACATTTATCCAATACAGACATCACACTCTCAGGGACACCTACCAGTACTCGAGTCACACCTATGACCATGAACTCAAGCACATTGACATCACCCTAGTCTTTTCATACACTACTGGCCTCCTAGTGGACACGTATCCATTTCTTTAGATCCTTTGTTGAAGAAATCAAATCAAACGAGAAATTCATCTTTCAGTGAAAATCAAATCTAGTGAAAAATCAAGCCTAGCCTAGTGTATCATAGTACTAGGCTCTGATACTATATTGTAACACCCCGACTCCCAATCGAACCTCCTGTCACGCACTATGGGTCTAGCATAGAAATGCGACCCCTTTGGTGGAGATGTCTTATGCGCAGTTGATGCCCATTAAGAATCGAAATGCTACTTAAAATTTTCCTATTAAAATCTCTTTTAAGACAATTTCAAAACACATTTTCATTTAGTGAAATAAAAAACTTTTTAGAAATTTGAAATTTGAAATCTCGTAGTGGAATAAAACTTTTCAAAATTTGACTAAACCAAATACAAGTAATCTATAAAACAAAATAAATTAAATACATGTTTGGTCTATTTACATCACAACAAAAAGAAACTCAAAATCCAAAGCACATTGGCTTCTAGGTATGATCGTTTCTACACTATTCAGACTTATTGGTGCTGATTATTGTACTCCACTTCTGTGAGTAGTTGAAAATATAAAATAGGGTGATCTCGAAAGCCCAGTAGATCATTCCTACACATCACATGCATTATACAGATCAGAATTCAAAAAATTACAAGCACTTTCAAACATTAGGCGTTTCAAACATTCATTTAGTTTTGGTTGAAGTCTGTGACCATAAGAGTGTTGAGATGACTCTCGGTATTCCCCGTGATCTCATCTAATCATAGAAGGTCTTGAGTACCATCTAAAATCAGTCATGTCTCAGTATTACATTCTAAGAGAGAGTACTTACTACATGTCAGGATCCCATCAATGTCCCGACTGGCACAATAGCCTCACGTGTATACTACTCCGTCTACCTACCCGACTGTTGTTAAGCCTCCTCTTCACACATACCTTATTTAAGCAATTTCAGCATATATAACAGATGTCACGCACACAGCGAAAGATTTATGTTAATTCTGAACATTCATAGTTATATATACATTTATCATTGTCATTTATATAGACATAGTAAAGATCCACAAAACATTAACAAATTGGGTTTATCTACACAAGAGGTTACACAACCCACATATTCAATCCTACTCCAAGAGTAAACCTTTTCCGTTATCCACTTGAGAAGGACCTGTAAAATGAAATAATAGAGAATAATGAGCCCAACCAATTACGGGTTCAGTGAGTAACAAACCTAACTTATCACTTAAGGTAAGTATTCTGAGAACAAATAGATGCATGATGTTCACAAGTAGGGTAAATGCAGCAATAAGATGATCATGGATGCATATCGGTAAAACACATAAGTTAAACCTTAGAACTTTCATAAGCCAGGTGGTTTAAAATCAATAACTTATGTCTGTCGGCTATTGTTTACCTCTATGTCACTGCAGCAACATGTAAGCTCACCAAAATCTCACTCATAGACCCATACAATGTCTCAAAAGTCCATAAGAGATATAAAATCTAATAAATCATGCATTCCATATTAATAATCTACAATGCACATGTATGATTAATGCAAACAGAACGCACATGCTTAAGTTGATAAATTAAAAAAAGTACTCACAGATATCTATTACTTCTCTCTCGGTTGATCTTATGATCCCTCGAAGCTGGAACAACCTAATCACATTCACAGTGTCAGTGATATCTGTTCACACATTATTGGCTCATTTTTAGTACCTATATTATGGTTCTAATTAATGATCTTTATAAGTTAAACATGTTTCCTCATTGTTGATAATTTAATGCTCACTCATTAGGTCTAATTAACTCAATGCTACATAACTATATACTTGGATTTGAGTTTATACATGGGATATTCTAGCTAGGTGTGCAACAGTGCAACTTGTAGAATTTACTGAGACTTTGTTATATATTCAATTGACTCCAAATTTGGTGGAGATTTTCCTCGACAAATCTAGTTTAATTGGAAAGTTTCTCTAATTTTTCCTAGCATTGGAAGTCATTATTTTTAGTGTTCCTTATATTTTTGTCCCTATGCAGAACAGGAAGCTAGTTTGAGTCATTATTTTTCCCATTTTACTGAAACATATGCAGTTATTTAGATGTTACCAAAATTTCTAGATTGTATTAAGACCTTCCAAATAATACCCAAAATTTTTATTTTGGATTTTATGACATCATTTTCCCAAGTTTCTAAGCTCATATTTGTTCTGCACTTGCTGTTGACAGAATATGTTTCTAGAGTATGATTCCTAAGTTTGATTAATACCTTCAAAAATTTAGTTTATCCTAAATTATACATTCTGGGGCATCTGAAGGTTCTTTCTACCAAAGTTTAATTTCAAAGGATAATCCTAACATGGGTTTTCCTATTTTTTATTGCAGCCCAAAATAGTGTGTTTCTGTCAAATTGTTTTCCATAGTAGTCTTCATGGATCAATTGTGGTCAATCCATCCTTGAGTTTTCAGTGAAACTATACTAGAATGTTCCTTCTATTAAAGTCTAGAGATATCCCAAATCTCATAATTTTTTGAACCTTCAAACATGGTTTCTAGGTTGATGTTATACTATACTTTAATAGGTTATATTATCCAAAACATGTCTAGCAATTTGACTAGACATACTCATCCTAAGGTTTGAATGACCAAACCAGCACCAAAGTCCTTCATTTCTGGTTCCATTTGTTCGTGGGATATCCTACTTTCTGATTATCTAGGCCATGTATGCTATAGTTCCACCAATCAATGTTATAAGGTCGTGAATCAAGCTTATTAACCTTGTTTTTTGGATTACTGGTTTTTTGGCTAAGTGTTGACCGTTTCACACCATGGTTCTTCACCTTTCCAAATCACTTAAGCACAGTTTGGGACTAGTCTATTGACATGGAAAGCTTCCCTTTAGTCCTAATTACACCTTCTAAGTCATAGTTTACACAATTTTACACCCAACATACACACAACCACACCACAAGTAATCATGGAATTCAAATTCAGAATAGGAAAAAGTGTGTATACCTATGATCTTTAGTCACTATTTTTGATAGCCAATGCTCTTCCTTTGGAGCTAATATTGAGGTATGTTGTTCTTCTTAGTCTCCTCTTTTCCAACAAGCCAAATTTCGTGCTATTTAGATAAAGATTGAGAGAGTTATGGATTTCTAAAGAAGAAGATGATGGGATATAAGTTGCATAATTTTTTTTTTTTTTTTCATTTACTTGGAGCATGAAGAAGGGAATGTTGGAACATGGTGGAAGCATGCTATTTTGTAGAAGAGAAGGGCAGCCACCTAACCCCATACGTGTATCCTTCCCTGTTCATGTTCAACCTAAGATAGCCACCACATTTCTAATTTTTTTTTCTTTTCTTTTCCAATATATATATATATATATGCATATGTATAATCTTATGTATTTATTTTCCTTACAACAACATCAATGCCTAAATCCTTCTTCATCACCAAAAATGACTTTATTATTATTATTATCTTATTCATTTATTTATTTTTCAAAAATACATCAACATTTGAAACTGACTTTACGGGTTGTACAGTCTTCCCTCCTTAAAAATTAATTTCGTCTTCGAAATTAGAGTTAAATGGATTATATTAGCCCTGAAAAATGTTCTTTTATATATTTCTCTCGTTCCCAAGTATACTGCTCACCGCCATGGAACTTTCATTTCACCTTAACCATAGGTATTTCTTTGCTCTTTAGCTTCTTCGCAGTATGATCTACCATATTGAGTGGCATTTCCTCTATAATTTTATCATGTTTCAAATCCACATGTTGCCATTGCAACACATGAGACGGATAAGGATAATGCTTCCTTAGCATCGACACATGAAACACATTGTGTATTCCTACCAACTGCGGTGGTAATGTTAGTCGATATGCCACGGGAGCTATTCTTTCCAAAATCTCGAATGGTCCTATAAACATGGGAGCTAGTTTACTGCATTTCCAAAGCGTATCTGTCCCTTTCGAGGAGATATCTTCAACATTACATGATCACTGACCTCAAATTTTAACATAGTTCGTCAGTTATCTGCATAGCTTTTATGTCGATCTTGGGCTATTTTCAAATTCTTTCGTACTTGGTTTATCTTTTTTGTGGTTTCTTGAATAAATATAGGGCCTAACAAAACTTCACCAACCCCTGACCAGCATAATGAGGATCTACATGGCCTACCATATAAGGCTTCAAATGGTGCCATGCCAATACTGGATTGGTAACTATTGTTATAAGCAAATTCACATAGTGATAGGTGATCTTCCAACTTCCCCCAAAGTCTAATATGCACGCCCTCAACATATCTTCAAGTATTTGAATCAATCTCTCAGACTGACCAATAGTCTATGGGTGAAATACTATGCTCAAGTTTACTCATGTCCCTAATTGTTTTTGCAATCCTTGCCAAAAGTGGGAGGTAAACCTTGCATCTTTGTTTGAGACTGTCGATATGGGAACTCCATGAAGTTGCACAATCTCATGTGCATACATGTAACACCCCGCCTCCCAAGTCCCATCTTCCACGTCATCTGACGGTTTAATTCTCTTTGATCAAAAATCCTAAGATGCCTGGGAGACGGGCCCGTGCGACATTTCTTCTTCTTGGACCCAAATATATTAGGGTTCCTGTGTACATTAGTTTATGTACCAAATGATATCATAGTAAATAAAATTCTTCATTTATTCATTCAAAAATTTCGAGTACAATAATCATTATAGCGAAAAATAAATTCAAAGCCGAAATACATGATTTAGTTTGGGTCGATGCGCCCTACATTAAAATAAATAAAACTTTCAATAGATAAATCTCCTCGTAAGTTGATTAATTCCCTATGATGTGAAAAATAGGGGGTGAGCTAAAAAGCCTAGTGAATCATCCAATCTATTTAATCCATTATTTCAACCAGACAATGCAAGCATATCAAACATTTTCAGAGATTAATTCAATCCAACCAATATATTATTTCAGTCGTAATTTTGACCGAACGGGAATAACCTCTGTGCTCTAGATCTAGAGAGAGAGAGAGAGATCAATTCTGATACTCAAACCCATTTCTAATGGGATCATTCTTGAAACCCGTTCCATGCTGGTGTCAGTATTGACAGCCAGTTCCAATTCTACATAGAACACAGAAAGTCTCCCGTACTGCTACACGTGGTTGAAATCTCATTTAATCTGATTTTTTTGGGTGCAAGAGCATAACAAATAAGTATTTCTACAGTAATTAAACATACCCACAGTATAACATCATGAATCAACAGAAACACAGATTTTCGATTTTTGATGTAAAAGATTATACGACACGCAACTACAAAGCATACTCTCTCAAATAAAAAAAAAGACTTTCGATTTTTGATGTAGAAGATCGTACAAGATGCAACTACAAAGCATACTCTCTTGGTCATGCAACATGATAATTGAATGACATAAATGCAAAGAACAAGAATAAAAGCAAAAAGAAAAAAAAAATCAAGCTAACCAAACAAGCAAGCATTATCTAAGTTAAAATAATAAATTAAAAGAAAGGAAAGAAACTCACCTCGAGATCGCTTTTTAAATTCTTTGTAGCACTTCGTTGCTACTACTTCGCGAACTATTTAGAATAGCTCAAGCAAAGAAGAACTAGAACTAAGGTTGCCAAGAAGGAGGCAAAGAGAGAGAGCAAGAGAAATTTTCAACTCTTGTCTTTGGGATGAATGAAATGGGTGGAGTAAGGGGGTTTATATAGGGCCCTCTTCCAAATAGTTTCTTTATCTTTCCAATGTGAGGATTATTACTTCCTACATATGCATACTTTAACATCTCACCAAATGAGATATTTCATTCATGAATGCATTTCCTTTACACATATACTTCTCTATATATATTACTATCATATTAAACGAAATATTATTTTCATGAGTGCATCTAATTAATACTTTTCTATTTAATATCATACTAAAAATATTATTTTCTTATTCAAATAGAGAAGCGTATATTTACCCGACAATTCTATATGTCTAATATTAATCATTGAATATCCCTTTATGCTTCTATACTAACTAATTAATTGCATATCAATGACAAATATATATATATATATATACATATATGTGCCAATAAAATGTGTTTAAAACTCAAATTTTGGTTATTACGTCACTAAAATTTCAAGTATTATAATTATTACATCACTAAAATTTCAGGTATTACAACCTACCCTCTTTACAATAAATTTTGGGTGAAGAGACCTGGATATTTGTTCTTCATCTCGCTTTCCATCTCCCAGGTTGCTTCTTCCAAATCATGATGTTTCCATAGAAATTTAACAAGTGGAATTTCCTTGGTTCTAAGACGTTGTACCTTACGGTCTAATATACTAATTGCCGGTTCTTCGTAAGTTGCATTGTCTTGAAGTGCAACTTCCTCCCAGTGTATGATATGTGATGGGTTTGGTTCATACTTCCGCAGCATTGATACATGGAATACATTATTCACTGAGGACATTTGATTTGGTAGCTGCAACTCATAAGCACATTCCCCAATTCTCCTAAATATTTGAAAGGGTCCAATGAATCTTGGAGATAACTTCCCCTTGAATCCGAACTTTTTAATTCCTTTTTGAGGACTGATTCTTAGAAACACTTGATCTCTTATTTGGAACTCTAGGGGTCTCCTTCGGTTATCAGCATAGCTCTTTTGATGACTTTGAGCTAGAGCTAATCTATTTCGTATCAGTTTGACTTGGTTGATCATTTCTTCCACCAAATCTGGACCAATAAGAACATGGTCTTCGAGTTCAGCCCAACAAGTTGGTGATCTGCAGGGCCTCCCATAATGAGCATCATATGGAACCATCTTGATACTTGCTTGATAACTATTGTTATAGGCAAACTCTGCTAGGTGTAGGTACTTGCTCCAGTTCCCTTTAGAATCCAGAACACAAGATCTCAACATATCTTCCAATATTTGGATGAGCCTTTCAGATTGCCCATCGGTCTGAGGATGGAATGCAGTGCTCATGGTGAGTCTGCTTCCTAGTTCTTTCTATAAACTCTGCCAAAACTGAGAGGTGAACCTAGAATCTCTATCCGATACGATGGTTGTGGGAACACCATGGAGTCTTACAACTTCCTTGACATATAATTCTACAAGTTTCCCAACGGAATCTACAGATCAAATAGGTAGGAAGTGAGCTACCTTTGTTAAATGATCCACAATCACCCATACAATGTCTTCCCCCTTCTGATTCCTTGGCACGCCGCTAACAAAGTCTATCGCGATGCTATCCAACTTCCATTTTGGTATTGGAAGTTGTTGTAACATCCCTGAAGGTTTCTTGTGCTCTGCCTTCACTTGCTGACATGTCAAACATCTAGAGACATATTGGGCTATGTCCCTTTTCCTGCCTCTCCACCAGTAGGTCTTTTTAAGGTTTTAGTACATTTTATCTCCACCGGGATGCATCATATACTTGGTCTGATGAGCCTCATCTAGTATTGTCTGTTTACTTTGCCCATTCTGAGGTACACAGATCCTTTTCCTGAACTTTAAGATATTCTCAACATCTAACCTAAAGTCAGAATGCTTACCCTGTATAACTCCCTAAATCAGACCAGTAAGCCCTTTGTCTTGTCTTTATTCATCCCTGATTTGATGCAGAAGATTCGGTTGACAAGACATAGTGTAGAGGAAGGCTTGTGTTTCATTTAGAGTTACACCAAGCCTAAAGTCCTCGATCAGCTGGTACATTTGGCCTTTCTCTTCCTCTTGTTTGTTGAACTTTCTACTCAAGGCATCAGCCACTATGTTGGCCTTCCCTGGATGGTAGTGTAGTTGAAAATCACAGTCTTTCAAGAACTCCATCCATCTTCGTTGCCTGAGGTTCAACTCCTTTTGGGTGTAGATGTACTTTAAGCTCTTGTGATCTGAAAACAGATCAAATTTTTCACCATGAAGGTAATGTCTACAATTCTTCATGGTGAATACAATGGCTGCTAACTCCAGGTCGTGAAAGGGATAGTTCTTCTCATGGACCTTCAGTTGTCACGAGGCATAAGCGACTACTTCTCTTCCTTGCATCAATACTGCTCCCAGTCCATTCAATGATGCATCAGTATAAAGGGTAAAGGTAACCCCATGGGTTGGAGTAACTAGGACGGGGGTCGTATTTAATCTGTTCTTTAGTTCTTGGAATGATTGTTCGCACTTCTCATCCCAATTGAACTTAACTCCCTTTTTGGATAGCTTGGTCATAGGTTCTACTAGTTTAGAGAAATCTTGTATGAACCTTCTGTAATATCTAGCCAAGCCTAAGAAACTCCTGATTTCCATAACTATTTCTGGTTGCTTCCAATTCATTACAACCTCCACCTTCTCCGGATCCACCGAAATGCCTTCTGCTGATACTACGTGGCCAAGAAATTTGACTATCTTCATCTAGAATTCACACTTGCTGTATTTGGCATACAATCGGTGTTTTCTGAGTGTTTCTAACACGATCTTCAAGTGTTCTAAGTGTTCTTCTTTGGACTTGGAGTATATTAGGATGTCGTCAACAAATACC
>JAJIYU010015396.1:0-12734 GCA_030144865.1 Tinospora cordifolia
GGATCATTAATTCAATAATGGTCCATAATTCTTTATACATATACTATTGGATAAATTAATTGACAAAAATTCTTGTTTATTCATTCTAAATTATGAGGTATTACAAAGACCCACTGAGGTCCATAGGCAAATGAAAATCCAAATCTTGGCCAATTATTCTAATTTTTGGATATGTCATTCATTTTGTTAGTTCATATTATTCCATTTCATTTTAGGTTATTTCCATTTTCTGAAGTATCCTAAATGCCAATTCTTTCTAATTTGGACCCCCTAAAGGGCATTTGGCAAACGAAAACCCTAAACTTTGACCAATTGTTTTAATTTTTGAATATGTTTTTTAATTAGTTGGTTTAGTCACCTTACTTCATTTCAAGTTGTTTTGGGTCCCTAAAGGTTACTAAATGAGAGTTTTGGAACCTGCTAAATTTAGCCCTAAAATGAACCCGGTTTCATTTGGCACCCAAATTCCATTAAATTGATGATAAATTTCATTCGATTGAGTACAAAGAATTCAGGTTATTACAACCTACCCTCCTTAGAAAAATTTCATCCTCAAAATTTGTACATAACTAAGGATTTCTAGTGAATAGGTATGGATACTTTGTCTTCATCTCGCTTTCGTGTTCCTGGGTAGCTTCTTCTACTCATGATGTTTCCACAATACCTTCATTAACAGAATAGCATTCTTTCGTAGACTTTGCACTTTATGGTCAAGGATTCTGACTGGTGTTTCCTCGTAAGTAGCATCATCTTGAATATTCACTTCCTCCCAGTGGATGATGTGAGAGGGGTTAGGTTTGTACTTTCTCAACATGGATACATGGAATACATTATGAGCTAAAGTCATTTGGTTTGGTAGGTCCAACTCATAAACACATTCCCCAACTCTTTTAAGTATTTCAAAGGGTCCGACAAACCTCACTCCCCTTTGAATTCGAACCTCTTGATGCCCTTCTGAGGACTAATTCTCAAAAATGCCTTGTCCCCAACTTGGAATGCTAGTGGTTTTTTTTTCTTGTCAGCATAGCTCTTCTGACAACTCTGTGCAGCAGTCAGCCTCCTCTGTATTAACTTGACTTGATTATTCATTTCTTCCACCAAATTTGGTCTAGTTAATACATGGTCCTCGAGTTCAGCCCAACAGTTAGGTGATCTGTAGGGTCTTCCATAAAGAGCTTCGAATGGAGCCATCTTAATACTCGCCTGATAACTATTGTTATAGGCAAACTTGACCAAATGTAAGTACTTGCTCCAATTCCCCTCGAAGTCTAAAACACAAGACCTCAACATATCCTCTAAGATTTGGATGACTCTCTCGGACTAACCATTCGTCTGAGGGTGAAATGATGTTCTCATGGTGAGCTTAGTACCCATCTCCTTCTATAGACTCTGCCAAAACTATGAAGTAAAGCGAGAGTCTCTGTCAAACACAATAGTCTTGGGCACCCCATGAAGTCTAACAATTTCTTTGGATCTAATCGGCAAGAAGTGGGCCACTTTGGTGAGACGTTCCACAATTACCCAAATAGTATCTTCTCCTTTCTGATTGCTAGACAAACCGCTAACAAAATCCATGACAATGTTATCCCACTTCCATTCAGGGATAGGGATGGTTGCAACATTCCAGAAGGTTTCTGATGTTTTGCTTTCACTTGTTGACAGGTTAAGCACTTGGCAACATGCTTAGCCACGTCCCTCTTCATTCCTCTCCCCCATTAAGTCTTTCTGAGGTTCTAGTACATGTTATCTCCACCTAGATGCCTTGTATACTTGGTCTGGTAAGCCTCATCGAACATGGTCTGCTTACCCTATCCATTCTAAGGTACATAGATCCTCTCTTCAAGCCTCGGGATATTCTCAGCATCTAACCTAAATGTTTACCCTATACAACTCCTTCTATCAGTCCCACAAGCTACTTGTCTTGCCTCCGCTCCTCCCTTAATCTGATGTTTGTAGATATGGTTGGCAAGACATGCTATAAGGGTAGGCTTACTTGTCATTCATGGTTATTCCCAACCAAAAGTCTTCGATTAATTGGTACATCTAGCCCTTTTCTTCCTCCTGGAGGTTGAACTTTTTACTCAAGGCATCAACCACCACATTGGCCTTCCCCAGATGGTAGTATAATTGAAAATCATAGTCCTTGAGGAACTCCATCCACCTACATTGCCTGAGGTTCAACTCTTTCTGGGTGTAGATGTACTTCAAGCTCTTATCATCTGAAAATAGATCAAATTTTTTACCATAAAGGTAGTGTCTCCAAATCTTTAGAGCAAATACGATGGCTGCTAATTCAAGGTCGTGAGTAGGGTAATTCTTCTCATGGACCTTCAGTTGTCATGAGGCATAAGCGACTACTCATCTTTCCTGCATTAACACTGCTCCAAGTCCGCTCAGTAAGGCATCAGTATAGTGGGTATAGGTAACAACTTAGATTGGAGTGACTAGGACAGGGGCCGTAGTCAATCTCTTCTTCAATTCTTGGAATGATTGTTCATACTTCTCATTCCAATCGAATTTAACTCCCTTCCTGGTCAGCTTGGTCATAGGTTCTACTAGTTTGGAGAAATCTTGGATGAACCTTCTGTAGTACCCAACTAGACCTAAGAAGCTCCTAATCTCTATAACTATCTTAGGTTGCTTCCAATCCATAACCACTTCCACCTTCTTCGAATCTACAAAGATACCTTCTGCTGATACCACATGGCTAAGGAACTTGACCGTCTTCATCCAGAACTCATACTTGCTGAGCTTGGCATATATTTGATGCATTTTTAGGGTATCCACCACTATCTGCAAGTGTTCTAAGACGTCAGCCTCTGATTTGGAGTAGATTAGAATGTCATCTACAAATACCACCACAAACTAGTCAAGATACTGTCTAAACACTCAATTCATCAAGTCAATGAATGCTGCTGGGGCATTGGTCAAACCAAAGGGCATCATGGTGAATTAAAAGTGTCCATATCTTGTTCTAAAGGTCGTCTTGTGTATATTAGACTCCTTGATTCTTAACTGATGATATCGCGACCTAAGAACAATATTTGAGAAATGGGTGGCTCCTTTCAATTGATCAAATAGGTCATCAATCCTTGGCAAAAGATACTTATTCTTTACTGCAACTTGGTTCAACTTTCGATAATCGCCACAAAGTTTCATAGAACCATCTTTTTTCTTTACAAACAGTGCCAAAGCTCCCCAATGCGACTAACTTAGCCTTATAGTCGAGTTAAGATTTCAACTCGATTAGTTCGACTAGTGCCATTCTATAACGAGGTATGGCGATAGGGTTGATTCCAAGGTGAAGTTCAATGTTGAACTGTAATTCTCTAGTAGGTGGTAGTCTGGATAAGTTATTTGGGAGCAAATCTTCGTACTCACTAACCACTGCCAGGTTTTGCATTTTCTTTAGTTAAACAGGTTCTTCCTCAGGGAGTTCCTTGAACTCATTCTTCTGCCTTAAACGGTTCAACATGGGTATGGTTGGACTTCTTGGTAGTCTCCGCATATATCCGTTGATTCTATAGGTTTTCCCCAAAGGTAGGGTTATGATTACCCATGTTTTAAGACAATCTATCTGGACTTGGTACTGGTATAATTAATCAATTCCCAAGATTACATCATAGCCATAAAAAGAAGGTAAAGTACATAGGTCAACTGTTAAGAGTTTATCCTCAAACCTTAGGTCACAACTACACATTCTTTTTGAAGTCACAGTGGTCCCTATGGGTGTGGACACATTCAAAGTTACAAGTAGTGTTTTCATCACAAGTTGTAAACTATCAGCTAGTTCTTCAAAAATAAAAGATTTAGAGGCACCCAAGTCAAACAACAATTTCACGACAACATTGAACAACATAAATGTACCTTTTACTACAACAACCTGGTCTTCCTGAGCCTTAGCAGCGAACAATCTGGCCAGGTTTTGCCCACGGCCATGGTTATGCCCTTGATTGGCATTTAGCTACTATTGACTCCACTAAGGACAACCGTTCTGACCTCCTCCCTGCTGTGGCTGATGTTGAGGAGCTCGAGCCTGTGCATTAGGACAATCTTGAGCCAGATGACCCTTCTGGTTGCACACAAAATGAAGCCCTTGCTTCTTAGCTTGTTCCCTTGACTCGTTCTTGACCTGCCCCTATTTTTGTGTATGTGGTGTTTTCCCACCATTCTTTCTTTTCTTCTGAGCCCCTTGATCATTTTCAATCTCGAGCCTCTTATTCTTCCCCTTCAACCTCTGTTCCAGATTGAGTTCTTGTTCTAATGTTAAGGCCTTCTCTACGATGTCTTTGTAAGTTTTTAGGCTTAGAGTCTTCACTATTTTTCAGATATTTGTCTTGAGACCCTGTGTGAATCGATTGGCCTTTCTTTTCTCTTCCCTAATCAGATTTGGTGAGAATTTGGCTAGTTCGGTGAACTTCCTCTCATATTCAGCTATAGTCATATCCCTCTGATTCAGTCAAACAAAGTCCTCATGTAGCTTGCTCAAGGTTGCCTCTGGAAAGAACTTTTCATAGAAGATTTCTAAGAAGTTATCCTAGCTCATGGCATCCACATTTGTATTAGGGTCCATCCTCATCATACGCCACCAACTTCTTGCTAGCCCTTTGAAGTGGTGCATGGGCAGTGCCACCCGTCTCAACCCAGTTACCTTCAGTACATTGACAATCTCCTCCATCTCTTAGTACCAATGATCTGCCGAGATGCAATATGTTGTCCCATCAAATGAAGGAGGATGGAGCTTCTATAGCTTTATCAACATCTTCCTCTGTTTCTCATCCTCCAAACCCTCCTGAGCCCTTTGATGTTTGGGATCTTGGGCCATAAGTGCTGGTTGTTGAATCTGGATAGGTTCAGGTACTTGAGGTTGTGGAGCCACCTGAGGGATTATTTGTGGAAGTGCCCTCAACAATTGATCTAATGCCCTCTATGACATCTCATTAATCATGGCCTCCATTCGTGCCTCCATTCCAACAATCAGTTCTTGTTCTTGTTGCTCAATCTCATCAGAGGTGGTGGATCGGATTGTGTAATTCCTTACTCCAGCGATTTTCTACAATTTGAGTAGAGTGTCAGTATTTGCCTCGTAAAAGTTCATACTATCATGAGTCTAGATTCATGTCTCTAGGTTCTCGATCTATTCAATGGCCTAAAAGTTTTTCTTCTAGGTTCTTTTCATGCATGGGTATAAGATTTGGTGTCAAAGTAAATAAACTGCAAAGCATACATACCATATAATCATACAATCAAGCTAGTATAGCAAGGTTCTAAGCTTCCACCTAAGTTTTCAGGTTCAAGTATCCCATACCACTCTACCCCTTCCACTTAGGCTTTCACCTAAAAATGAGCCGCACCCAAACAATTTCGCAAATTCCTCAATAGCTAAGGTTCCCGAGCCCATTATACTCCATCGTCCCATACTAGTGAGCATAGAAAAACCCGTTCTACCAGAGTTACAGATCATTCACCACACATGGTCCATCATTCTTTGAGTCCAGGCTTCTTCCATAACCCCGAATTCCTATGCATCTGATACTACATAGAAACTGAAAGATATAGAAGCTTCCTGGTCCCATGTCCTAATCAAACAATTTTTTGTTTTCACACAAGTTTCAGTCTCTATCCTTATGTCCTAAAGATTTATGCTTTTGATCCACTTTGCCACCCATGGCTACATCACGTTTCTACCTAGGGTCTTTCCTCTGGACCTAGGGTTCAATCTGGCTGACTTACAACCTCTATCTAGATAAGATACCACCTTTGCATCTTTTTTGACTTCTAATCAGTTTCTCACCCTAATTTTCCACCTTATAATTTTCTTGATATAGAAAGTAAGGGTGTTCTTCAACTCAAACCACTCGTATAAGCTAGTGGGACAACCTCTGGATCGGGAGGCGAGATCGAAGTTTGCTTAGCAACCGCACTTTCTAGGGTGGGATGACCCACCTCCCTTTCAATGTTTAGCTTTACTCAGGACAAGGTTTACCCATTATCAACTCAACTTGTAGTCTTTGTATCCAAACAAAACATTTCAAAAAAAATATACTTCTTTTTTGAAAACACTTTCTAAAACAATTTTCAATTTCAAAAATAGAAGGTAGGGCATTCAAGATTCAATTCAATTCAGGGTAAACTCTAATTTGAGTTTCTAATTCTAGTCAAACAACCACTGATTAACTTTCTAATTCTAGCTCAAGACATTCAAGATTCACTTTGATTCAAAGTGAAATCCTAATTTGAGTTTCTAATTCTAGTCAAATAGCCACTTATTGACTTTGTAATTCTAGCCCAAGGCACCTAAAGCCTAAGCTCTGATACCACCTTTGTAACAACCCAACCCCTAGAAACAGGTTTAAGCTCAACCATAAGGCAGGCTGGGTCCTATGTTAAATTTACAAGTACACAACTTGCATCTTAATTCCTATATTCTAACACTTATTGAAATCCACATAAATACACTTCCATTGAGTTTAATTTTCAACAAGATAATACAAGTGAATAAAGGAAAACTCTAAAGTCCTTATTTATTCAAAATAAAATAAAGAATTACATTATTGAAATCATATAACGTAAAAAAGTATGTAACTCTAAAATTTAAAACAAAAATTCGGCAGAAGTCTTTATTCAAAATTTGGGCAATATGCCCTTATATAAAAACTTTTTAAACATAGACTTTCTAATTCCTTAGCAAGCTTGATCATGCATTTCAAATTCTCAAAAAATAAAAGGAAGGGGTGAGCATATAGCCCAATAGATCATTCACTAAACAACTAAGTTACTATTTCAAATCAATAGCACATCCAAATTCAAACACTTTCATGCATTAAATGATTTAGGCAACTTTTTGGTTGTAGTTGACGTTAAGACTGAAACGAGTTCTACTCCCTTGATGTTCGTAATTTAGATTCCCCTCTTTAGGATGGAAAGATATTTCTTTGTCTCTTTCCATTAGATGCCACATACCAAGTATCCCTTAGTTGCGCCCCGCGACCACATACTCCAAACATGTGTTAAAAACACCCATAGCACGCATATGGGTCGCTATGATAGTACGCGGTTCTTATCTTTAATTTCTTATATTTAAGAATTACATAATTATAAAACAAAATCATAATGTAAATATTAAAATTTTAAACAACTAAGAAAGCGTGAAAACATTACATAGCATGTTTGAAACATTGAATTAAATCCTAAACATGGATTCTAAGCATGAGTGATTAAAACATAAAAACATGCTAAAAAAAATTAAAATATGATTAAAAATGACGAAACCAAAATAAAAACATGATGAAATTAGAATTCAAGAAAGCATGAATATGCCAAAAATTTGAAAAGCAAAGTAGAAGTTCAAGAAATCCTCTCCACCTAAATTCGAGTTTCGTTGTAGAATCCGACAGAGGTTCCCCTTATCTACACTTTCAGAATTCAAGAACTTCTAACCACCAACAAAACTACTTCAACAACTCTCTAAAATATGAAAAATAAGAACTTCTCACACAACAAAGAAAACAGAGTGAGAAGTGGTGCCAAGAAGAGGGCAAGAACATGCAAAGAAGGAAGTGTCAACTCTTTGCTTTGGGATAAGAGGAGGTATTTATAGCTGTTCATGAGCACTTATGGGATGTCTAGTGCAGCTTGTGCAGCTCACAAAGTTAGGCAACTTTCCAAACCAAGGTGAACGGCTAGGCTTGAATAAGTAAGTGTGATAATGGGCCTACTTAAGCTTGCCAAATTCTCATGAGCTAATATTTGATTATCTAGCCTATTTCTTAATTAATATTAGAGAATATTTTCAGACTTGGAATCATGCTAATCTCAGTTGGGACGTCCTCCTTTAGATAGGATCTTGCTAATAAATTTTCTTATTTTATTCCCTTGCTTGCTCATCACACCAACACACATGGAATGCTTGCTCTTTATCTATTTTTGGGCATCAAGCAAGGGGAGTGTGAAATGAAACTTGAGGGGACACTATATCATAGTCTAATATGCAAATCTAAGCTTAAGGAAACTCAATAAATAATTCAAAATCCATGTATGGTGCACCCTTTAGTATACACCCATGAGTTGGCACCAAAAGGGGAGAAAAGGAAGTTTTCGTTTTGGTTTTCTTGTCTTATGTACATGGCACGGCTAGGGCTTTTGGGTGCATGTTTCAGATTTCAAACCATTCTAATTTCACACACATACGTACACCTATGGGCCGAATTTGCAAAAATGGGGCATGGTGCACATGATCACTTGTGTTCCACCCATGTGCCTTGCACATGTTAGGGATGGCCATAAATTTATGGGTTCACAAAAATTAAATAAAAATTAATATCTCCTCATTTAAATAAAATTATGATTTATATCCTATAGTTTTAGAATCACATGAACCTAATGCACATTCTAAGCTATGGTTTGGCCCTAAGTGATTTTCCTTCAAAAACTTTCTTTATTTAAGACCCACTAAGGTTACTAGGCAAATGAAAATCCAAATCTTAGCCAATTGTTTTGATTTTTGGATATGCCATTCATTTTGTTAGTTCATGCCATTCCGTTTCATTTTGGGCCATTTCGATTTTCCGAAGTGTTCTAAATGTCAATTCTTTCTAATTTGGACCTCTTGAAGGGCGTTTGGCAAATAAAAACCCTAACATCGACCAAACGTTCTAATTTTTAGATATATTGTCCAATTAGTTGGTTCATGTCACCTTACTTCATTTCAAGTTGTTTTGGGTCCCTAAAGGTCACTAAATGAGAGTTTTGGAACCTGCTAAATTTAGCCCCTAAATGAACCCGGTTTCGTTTGGCACCAAAATTCCACTAAATTGATGATAAATTTCATTTGATTGAGTACAAAGAATTAACGTTATTACATAAATAGAATAGTGAAAGATATTTGAAATCCTACCAATATCTTTGTAGTGACAAAAACATAACTTTAATATTAAAGTAATGCCTTTTTTTTTTTTTGAGAAATTGGGCTTAAAAACTATTTTTTGTATCTAAACTAGTTTGAATATATCATGTAACACCCCACCTCCCATACCTCCCTTGATTTGTCACCTCGCACATTATTGTCACATGCTTGCATGTTATTGTCACGTGTTTACACATTTGGACTTTTGATTTTCGTTAGGACCGCCTATGAGGTAGGCACTTTCACATTAATTCTTTTCTATTTAGGTCCAAAATCCATGAGACTTTCAATGTACATTAACTTATGCACAAGTAGATTTCATGAAAAATGATGACCACATTATGAAATAAATAAAATCCACTTCTATTATTTAATTCAAATAATTCAATTCCATTCATCAATTCATAATTCAAAGATACATTGCCTTTATGTTTATTACAGCGAAAATAATTTCAAAATTTAACAAAAGAAAATTTGGCCAACATGTCCTACAATTTAATCAAATCTATATGGAAAAGATTTGTAATATCCCAAAAAATTTATACAAAATTTGATTAAATGAAATAAATAAATATTGATCTTTGATTTTCTTAAATTTTTGGGATAAAAAATTATGTATATTTTAAATTATAGCCAAAATGAGAAATAAAATTAATTGAGGGAAGCTTGTAGAAATTTTAGTATACAAATAAATATATAGAAAGGTTCGGTGCAAATGAAACCATAATGTGATATTTAAATAAAAATATCAAATTAGAAGAGTTGCCAAATATTATAACATAGTTTAATGTTTAGCTAAAACTATGAAATAAGTAGAATAATTAAATGATAGATTTTGGGTTACAAAAATTAGCAAAGTTCTGTTTAAAAACATTATACAAATAAATGAGAAATAAATTCAAAGTGATATATAAATAAATAAAGATAAATTAATTCTCTACAATTATATGAAAATTGAGGTGCAACATTATTAAGGCCTAAATGATAAATGAAATTGATTCACTAGAAGTTCATTTAATTTGTCAATATGTACGTCATAAGAAGGGAATTAGAAACATGCTAAGAGCATGATCTTGTGTGAAACCAAATAGAAACAAATGGAAAATAGAAACATTTATACACACATGGTGGGACGTCCAAAAGAAGAGGAATGAGGGAAGATGGGAAAATAGAAACCCTTTCCATAGGATCTTGTACACACCAACATTAGAAAGTGGCCCATATGTGCACAAGAAAACAATTAGAAAGTTCCCAAAACATTGCTGATTCATGAGCACACAAGATGCCAAAAGTAAGAATAAACCCATACTAGAAAGTTTTCCCAAGTCATGATTCCCTAACCTTGTGCCCACCACAAGTGAACTAAATAGAAACTTTCCCCAAAGTCATACTTACCTAATCTTGCATGCACCATCAAGAAACTGAAAATAGAGAGTTTCCAATGTGCACAATAGAGAATGACTTAGAAAGTTTCCTATGCACACAAAAGAAACTATAATACCCTAAATTCTCTGTACTCAATTAAATAAAATTTATCATTAATTAAGTGAAACTTAGGTACAAAATGAAATAGGGTTCATTTTAGGGTTAAATTTAGCAGGTTCCAAAACTCTTATTTAGTAACCTTTAAGGACCCAAAATAACTTGAAATGAAGTAAGATAACATGAACCAACTAATGGGACAACATAACCAAAAATCAGAACAATTGGTAAAGGATCTGTCTTCATTTGCCAAATACCCTTCAAAGGGTTCAAATCAGAAAAGAATTGGCATTTAGGGTACTTCAAGGGATCAAAATAACCTAAAACAAAATAGAATGACATGAACTAATAAAATGAATGACATATCTAAAAATTATAACAATTGGCCTAGATTTGGGTTTTCATTTGCCTAGTGGCCTCAATGGGTCTTAAATAAGGAAAGTTTTTGAAGAAAAATCACCTTAGACCAAACCTACCTTAAAATTTGCATTAGGTTCATGTGATTCCAAAACTATAGGTTATTAATCATAATTCTTTGTAAATAAGGAGGTATTAGTTTTTATTTAATTTTTGTGAACCCATGAAGTCATGGCCACCCCAATCATGTGCAAGGCACATGGGTTGAACACCTTGATCATATGCACCCTACCTTACCCAAAGCTCCATGGGACATGTCCATCATTTGAATTCATGAAAAGTGACTGCATATGCCATAAAAATGATTACGTATGCCCACACCTAACCAAGGAATGAGACGTCCTATAGGAATTGGAAAATCCAAGAAGGGTGATTCCATACACCAAGAAAAGTGATCATGTGCACCATACCTATTCATGCAAAATTCGTCCATAGGTGTGTGTGTATATACATGTAAGAAACCAAATTAGAATTGTTTAAAGCATGAAATATGCCAACCCTAGCCGTCACCCTTGCTCCCAAATCAAAATAGAAATTTAATGAAATGGAAACAAACCATGGCGCCAAAGAATCAAGGAAATCTCATGCAATTTGTCAAAATTACCCCACATGGTGTGCCAACTTTGGAGTTTGAATCAATTAACAAGTTTCCTTGAGCTAAGATTTGAATATTAGACAATGATATAGTGTCCCTTCAAGTTTGGCTGCATACTCCCCATGCTTGATGTCCCAAAATGAAGAAATAGGAAGCATTCCATGTGTATCTTGTGTGATGAGCAAGCAAGAGACTAAATAAGAAAGTTTTATGAACATCTTCTTATCCACAAGGGGACGTCCCAACTAAGATTAGAAGTGTTCTAATTCTCAAATTATTCTCTAAAATTTATTAAAAAATTTAATAGGGAATCAAATCATGGCTCATAGGAAATTAGCAAGCTTTAGTGGTCCATGAGCCACATACCTATTTCAATCCAAACCGTCCCATGAGTGTTTGGAGACTTGCCCAACTTTGTGAGCTGCCCAAGCTACCCAAACCATCTCCATTGTGCTCATGAACACCTATAAATACCCCTTCTTGCTCACATTCATGTCATCTCAAAGCAAAGAGTTGTCACTTCCCTCTTTGCTTGTTCTTGCCCTCTTTTTGGCACCTCTTCTCACTCTTTTTTCTTTCTTGTGTGAGAAGTTCTTATTTCAGTATTTTAGAGAGTTCTTGAAGTATTTTTGTTAGTTTTAGAAGTTCTTGAAGTTCTAAAAGTGGTAGATAAGGGGAACCGCTGTCACATTCTACAAAGAAACTCAGATTAAGGTAGAGGGGATTTCTTAAACCTCTACTTTGCTATTTTAAATTTCTAGCAGGTTCATGCTTGCTTAAATTCTAATTTTCAACATGTTTTATTTTGGTTTCAGTATGTTTAATCATATTTTAACTTCAGTTTAGCATGCTTTTATTTTTTAATAACTAATGAGAGCATGTCATACTTAGAATCCATGTTTAGGATTTAATTCAATGTTTCAAGCATGCTATATGATGTTTTCAAGATTTCTTGGTTGTTTATAATTCTAAAATTTATATTATGAATTTCTTTGATGATTATGTGATCTTAAACATAAAAAAGTGAAGATAAGAACCACGTACTGTCATAGTGACCCGTATGGGTGCTATGGGTTTCCTTATCAAATGCTTGGAGTGTGTGGTATGTTGCAAGGTGCAACTAAGGGATACTTGGTATGTGGCATCCAATAGAAAGTGGCAAAGAAATATCTTTCCACACTAAAGAACAATATCTAAATTAAGAACATTAAGAGAGTATGTAATACCCTAGAATTTTGTCAAATAATTTAAAATAAATAAAATAAGTTGAATAAATTAATTTCAAAGATTTTAAGAAATTTTGGGTGCAAATGGTGGGTTGGCACATGAAAAATA